>DWNA01000519.1:0-22339 GCA_018249835.1 Heliconius besckei | reverse complement strand
ACTTGAAACTTGGTACAGATGTTCGGGAAGAGTGTACCAACATAACAAAATAAAAAAATCGATAATCGAAAGTACGTTGCCCGCCAAATTTGAAAAGTCACCTTACTTTTTGAACACACCTCGTATATGCTTAATACGTAGGTATTACGATTGAAAATTTTATAGCTTGTTCGATATCCATATGGTCCATTATTACAATGGTACAGGTAAATTTTTTTTAACGTATATATAGTTAATTCTGACCAGATTCTTTATTTCTGAAAATCGAGAGAAAGGTATGTTTTAGTATTCAGACACTGCCACTTTTGAAAGTACTTGACATTTTAAGAGAAAAAATCAAAGCGATATAATTTCCGCTTCAGATTCCTCATATGCCATTTTAACGACGCACTAACACAATGCGCTATAGACATCGCTCTAGGACAACCCGTTAATATGGCGACCCTACAAAATATAGATAGTCTATGGAATAATATAAAAACTGCATCGTTAATGGTATTAGAAAATGTGGACACAGAATGTCCCAAATTAGAATTGATGCCATCTTACTTTGGACATCATTTGACTAGTGAAATGGCGTCGGTGGAAATAGCTTACGGATTGGGGAGGTCAGTTTTTATTGAAAAATATAATACTGATAAAAATATTATTCTTTCAATTATGGTGACTAGCTAGATTGAAAGATTGATGATTCGCTGACTTTCTGTCGCCTTTTTCAAAATATTTTAGGGTCTCTCATACGCCTCACAAGATTCCATCTGCCTAACCTCTTGTGTGCGGGATACAGTGTGAAGTTGCTATAGTCAAGTTGGCCATTGTGTTGTTATTTTGTTCAATTCTATATCTGTCTCATATGCAGTCCAAATCTAGCAAAAATTGGAAGCATGTTGGTTCGATAAAACAGTACAATCTTTAAAGCAGTTTTTACCGTCTACTGCAAAACTGTAAAACTGTACTGTAAAAACTCATTTTTGCATTCAGAAGGTCCTGCAGTGACGCCGTCAGAACCTTCAACAAATATCGATTTTCTCTCTATATTCTCTTTGTGTTACAATTTTTGTTGTTTCGAGAAGATTTATTAATTTAAAATTGTCCTTTAAATTAATTTCTTTATCGGTAATTAATTGACACATTTTGGTTTGCACTCAACTCTGAGATCGATCTTGAAGCGCTCTTGACATGCCATTTTCATTTATACATTATAGTCAGTATAAAATCTCTGATCATCATCATCTGACTCATCTCAAGATCGATCGAGTTAAGTACGGCTTAAAAATACGGGCGTTAGATTCTTTACAACTTTTTACGTTTACTAGTAAAATATTTATTTTAAAAATGATCACATTTGTTTTAGGTACTACCTATCTACGTTCAAGGACGCGCTCCGGCAAGTGGCCGTGGATGTAATGACAGGCGAGTCGCGCAGCATACCCGAGCAACTCATCGTGCCGGACTGCACCAAGTGCACTGTCAAGGTGCTTAGTATACATGTGCGTGCATGCGGGTTTGCTTTTTTTGTTTAGATTTTTTTTAGTTTTGATTTAAGATTTGCTTCTAGCGAGGTGGTTAAAGAGAATGGAGCCTCAAATGCTACGGTTATTTTTTTGTTTTTAGCTCTATGCTTTATACCTAGTGGACTAGCCAGAGAGAACAGAGAGCCAAATGATAGATGAATGTCATTAGTGTCATGTCATCAAGTGCTTTTATTTAGTTTTGTTTTATGTATATGTTGCTATCTGGTGGTTTTTAACATTGATTGATTGCTTATTTTGTTTTTATATGAGTAAACTAATCATGGGGTGTATATTAAACAGATGAATCTTGCGGCTAAGTAGTAAAAATCTTTGTACTTTATTTAAGTAGATTATATCATTTTGGATCACGGGCATCGCTTCGCGCTTATATAAAAGGTATTTATGTTAAAAAAAATTAGAGACGAAATTATTGGCGTAAAAATTATATTCATTAAAATTAAATCATACTATAATTCCAGGATGAGACCGCCCCGGATACAGCGGCGATGGCTCAACATGTGAAATCATTAATCGACGATTGTAAGAAGTTGCTGGTCGATACGGAACCCGTTTTGGGGTCGTGGGGTCTTATTGATGCTGATCCACAGTTAGTATAGTTTTTGACACTGCTACATATATTAAATTTAAATCGATATATATATCCTTCTAAAAAATATATTATAAATGTTTGTAAGGATAGAACGTTGATTTAGTATGCTTATTTCAGTACTGGTGACCCACAAGAAACAGAAATGGATAGTGTCGTAGTACTAACAAGCGATGCGTACTACGTGACCGATTACGACGAGACCTCCGACCGCTTGCTGTCCGTGCAGCGCGTGCCCCTCGCCGACCTCACCTCTGTGGAACTGGGGACTTTGGATGCTAGTGCTACAGTAACTACGTTTTTTGTTTTCTTATACACTGATATAATAAAGCTGGTAAGGACTGGTTTGTTTGATTGAACGCACGCTAATCTCAGGAACTATTACTACAGGTTTAAATTGAAAAGCTATTTTTGTGTCGAAAAGTGCATCCACGGCCAGAGGCTTATATGCTATATTACATTATGTTACCATCAATAGGGGGAAATCAATATTGAAAAATATTGCAAGTGTGTAATGCGCCTAACTATTAGTTGTACGAGACCTGGTATAATAAAAAAATGGTATGGTATAATAAATTGCGGGATTCAATTTAAAGCTGAGATAATATATAAAAGCATTTAAGTTCGTATTTATGTGTATAAATACGAACTTAAATGCTACGTACGGCCGGTACGGTTAAAAAATAACCGTGAGGCCGTCGTGGCGCAGCGGCACAAGGATGTGACTGTAACGCGGTTGTGGGTTCGATTCCCACAAGAATTTTAATCTAGTAGTATTTAAGAAAATATTATTCTATCCCTTGCTTTATTTAGTTAAAAAATCCTTCTAACTTACAATATTATTTCAGATTTTCAGCGTAGGACGTAAAAGCAATACGGACCCAGTCCACTGTATCAGAATAAACTACATATACAATAATGAACCTGGATACTTCCATATGTTTAGATCTACTTCACTGCGATTCTTTAATAATATGGCCGTTGTTATTAATACTAAGGATGAAATGATTGGTGATTATTTTATTATATTTATTTTATAATTGTATCTTATTATATCGGCTTTGTTTTTGTTATGAGAGAGGAAAGAAATGTTTTTTCTTAAAGTTGTCACGCAAAAGCAAATTATATTCTCAAAATTTAGGAGCAGCAGAATAAAACACTACAAAATCTGTTGAGTTGATTAAGTCTGGTAAAAATTGAAAAATAAATATGTGATCTTTGTATTTTTAATATAATATACATTTTCAGAGTCGCTCCATTCCATCTGTGAATCAGTAGTGGTTGCTCGGGACGTTGCCAAACTACCACCTATACCTTTTCACGATGGGATTAAACTAGAGAGAAGGAAATCTAAGGTTACTATATCTATTTTTTATTAGAAAGTTTTGTCAGCTTCACGCAATATCCCGCACATAGCAAGGTAAGCCGAGGGACCCGTGGTCCCTCTCAGCATTGTTAAGATACTCCGTCCCCATTAAGACATTTCACGTCTGCCTTGTTACCAAAGAAAAGTATTAAATAACACAACCATTGCGCTTACAGTCGCTTGTGCCCTAACGGCACAACGGCCTCAAATGGCCGAAAGTTTCTTTAAACCCATCTATTATAAATAGAAGTATTTTTACCACAGATCCATCCAACACAAGGATCGTCAGGTGGTGCCAGATCTTCCCTGTATGTAGATCTTTCCAGACTTCCAACCCTCACTCGCAACGTCAGTGAGACTCAGCTAGTTGCTGACATACGGAGTGTTGGTTAGTATGAAATTTTTTGTTACTTTAATATTTTTTCAGTATCACGAACATGGCATGGTAAGCAAAGAACATCTTGGGAGACACATTATTTCCATTAAGTCACTTCCGTTCCCCACTTTGTGCCGAGTTGTTCGAAATATTGCGTGTTGAGTGGCGTAACTCCACTTTGCCTTATTACCCTCCCACAAGATTGAATTAACATAATTATATTTTTTAAACAACAATTTTTGAACAAAATAATAATGTTTTCTTTAGTTTTTTTTAATATTGTGTTGCTCAAGCAAAGTTGCTATGCTGTACAACTAAAAACGATTATTTAAATTTCGCTTGAAAGACTGACACTACTTCTTTACATCTGTGTATCCATTCCATAGTAAGTAGATTATAATTAAAATACATTGTACAGATAATACCGGAACTAAAACGTCAGTAACGAGTACAGTGCTAGATCAAATACTGCGACTTGGCCATCCTCGATGCAGATGTGTCTTAACTCCGCGATGTCCTCCCACAAAATGTCCTAATTCCACACAAACAGTGTAATTGGAATATATTTATTCTTTAAAGTATAAATTTATTATTCATATAAGAGGTGAGGTAGATTATTTGTCGTGTCGTAGTTAGGGTTTTTTGTAAGGTACATTGAGTTTTATAGATATAAAAAAGTTAAAGTAAATAGTTTTGTTATTCTAACTATTTCATAGTAACTTTAAGAATACCATAATTGCTGTAAGTATTTATATTAATTAATTGCTATTTCTTAACACAGGATCGAAAGCCCTGAATAATATGTCAGAGCAATTTAGCAAACTAAACAAACTAAGTCACTCTCTCAACGTACGAGCTAGACCGAGTTTACAGCTAAAATTTGACCAAGGCGCGTCAAGAACTAAAAAGATATTTACTTTGGGACAAAATAAAGCCGATTCTAGAAAAAAGGGAAGTCTCTCAGATGGCATGAGCTCAGATTATTCATCAGATGACGAAAATAGGACCAACATATTTGAACCAACATTAGATAACTTCGAAAACATGCAACATTACATCGGTGATCAACAAAAGAAAGATGAAAATGATTGTGACTTAGTTGAAAATCCTTTATACTCGTCCAAAATAGAGCCACACGAAGAAGTCTTCGAAGCGACCACCTCAGTACAAACGGACAAACAAACATTGAAAACACCAAGTAATACAACTAAAAGAAATCCATTCAATGATTCTGTTACGCCAGAAATTCAAGTTGAAAGTGAAAATTCGAAACCAATACCGCCTAACTCTTTAATGCTATCGCAAAAGCTATCGCAGAGTTCGGGATATATAAACTTTGAAGAACAAAACATGCCCGGAGTAAATTATCACGTCAGGTCTAATTCCCAGCACGAAATAACTTTGAACATAGCCCAGTCTCACAGTGAATCGGCTTTAAAACAGTTAAAGAATATAGCAAGTCCTGTGTCGAGTGCTACTAGAGATATGGTGTTGTCGCCATTGTCCAAATTGGCCAAGGGTGTCCAAACGTTGGGTGCCAACTTGGATCCGAGAAAGATAAAGGTATGATTCCTTTTGTGTGTAAATTTTTTTGTATGAAAATTTCAAGTCATATGTCTAATATGTCGCAGGGTAAGCAGACGGAACATAGTGTTAAGACACAGACTTCTGTTGCTCACTTTCCGCTGCATTCTACAAGCATTGCCAATTGAGATAACGAGGCTAAGTGCCGTGTTGAGTGACGTAACTAAACGCCGCGCTTTTTCACTCGTTACGAGGACGAGAATATGAAAATATGAAATGTTTCAGTGGTGGACTGTTTATTTATTTTGTTGTTTTTTTAATTTATATGTTGGTTGGTACAATTGTACAGATATGTTAACTTAGTCAGTAATTAATATTTAATTAAATAAAATCTACATCATAAAATTAGGATATGATTTTAATTATAACGCTAATTGTAATCACAAGTCAAATTTATATTATTGAAGTAATGCATTAATTTAAAATAATGAAATAAATCTTAGCGGTATTCCATTTTTAGAAATATATTGTTTAAAAACTTTGTATGCATTTTTTTATTCACATAAATAAATTCCAGGGCCCAGCTACAGTAAAACATATATCCGAACAGCAATATGAAGAACATAAGAAGTTACAAGAAAAATGGCAGGATTGCAACAGTCGTCTTGTCGCCCTATGAATTGTTGCCAGTACAAAAAGAAAACCAACAGTGTTACCATTCCAAACCACCTACAGGTATACTATTAAGTATAATGACACAAAAAGTATTAACTATTATTTAAATTAGTGGATCGTAACAAGGATTTCCTTGTTTTCTCTTTATTTTTGGGATTTGGGTATGTTGGGTACAATTTTTAGTGACAAATTCAGTTTTGACTGTCAAAGTGTTCATCTAATTTTTAAGTCTTTTTTTTAGTTTTTTAATACAATTTTCGTTTTTCTTATAAAGTTTAACGTTGATATCATGAATAATATTTTATAAATTATTTATTAATGTCGTTTTTGTATCATATTACTTTATATATATTTTTTATTATTCCCTATATCCTTGATACGGTTCTACATATAGACAAAAAATCAATTCTTATGTAACCAGTGCTTGCAAAGTATAGGCAGTGCCACTTTCCTTTGCGTAATTCAATTATTAGGGTAATTATTGCTATATTAGAATTACCAATTTTATAATATATTCGATTATAGTATTTGACAATTAATTATTATAATAAATATAGAAAGTTTTGTGTAATGTCCGTTTATGTGTTTTTCTTAGTTATAACATAACTATACTGTGACAAGTTATGATGAATCATTTTATTTATTTGACTTTGACATTATTCTTTCAATATTTTTTACGACTTCATTTCTTTTTTTTATGTGAGATATTATTAAAAATGACTGTAAACTTCATCATAATTTGTCACCATTTAATTTTCAACAATGTTGCCAGTGCAAAAGCCAAATATTCATCTCCATTTGTTAAAAATAGTTTGACTATACTCGCTAGCGACCACGTAATATGTTATTTGTGTTAAATAGATCTTATAAACGAAACTTTATTATACTTTATTTGTATTATAAATTGTAATATAAATATAAAATTAAAAGGTTTTATCTGACCAACCTATCACCATATTGGTATCTAGTCGTAACTGCGTTACACGAAATACAGTATTGATAAACGGGCAGACGCTTCATTCTGTATAAATCAATGATGGATGGTTCATTTGATAATCAGTTTTTTGTCTTGCCATTCTTTTAAAAAAAAATCTTCATTCATGGAGTATAGAAACTTTTATAATTTTCAAAATGTATTTTATACTCATATAAAAAAAGATAAAAAGATAAACCCAACTCTAGTTACAAACTTGTTTAGTTTGAAAGTGTCCAGAAAGACTTGTCAGGGTCAATTGAGTTTTAATAACAGCTTTTTAGAGCTACGACATTCCTTATATGTAGAAATTAATAATAATTTACTATTCTAGAGTAATCGCTAATTATAAATTGCACTCGATTTTAAATTTACTTCATAATATACCTTAAAACCAATACTACCTTGAAACCTATTAAAATAAATATTTGTCGCCCGACTTTTATATAATATAACTTTTTGATTTTTTTTTTAAATATCAATTAAATAGAGAAATGCTTATTATTTTTAAAAAATCAGACATTTTATGTGCTCTACAGAATATTGTAAAGAATTATGACTGACATGGCATGGCATATTATATTTATTTATTTGAAAAGAATAAAAAATTGCGTAAAAAGCCTGTAATAAATAACAATAATAAATGCTTTATTCGGTAATTAAATGTTACATATATACCCTAATTTAGTTGTAATATCGAAAAACAAAACAGCAATTTAGTATAATATTGTATTCTATTTTACTTTACGCTTAAATTAACTATTCAAAATAGTTATATAATCTTATAGCTTTTAAAAAGAAAATTAATAAAGTTTTTAAATATGACGACAATTTAAACACTTTCAATTGATGTCACTTTTCTATTACACTGACGACATATTTATAGTTTTTTTATGATTTATTTATTAAATATTATTAATTTTAACTAAAAGTCGGCCTACAATAATGTTTAATTCCTATTCTTATAAAGAATTAATTATTGCTTAATGAATACCTCATGATCGTCGCAAAATCCAGTATTATAAAGACAATCTAACTTATATTTTCATTAGTATTGTATAAATTGTGTGTACTCAATATAAATTATTAGAAATAAATTTTCGAAATTTATTTTTTATAAATTAATTTCTTATATAGGTTGTTTTATTTATGATTAGAAATTTGTTATCACACAAAAGTACATAAATTAATATAATTTAAATCAAAGAAATTCGATAAAGATTTGTATGTTTTATTTTATCTTTATAGTATTTTCCAAAATTAAAATGACCACATTGGGTTTTCTTAGATTCGTAAATCTTTATATTTAAAAATAATTTTCGATATGAAATACAATACTGGTTTATTTTATAGGTATTTAAAATAAATATACAATATTCAGAAATGTTTTGTCATGCATTTTGTTTATTAGTTCTGTCACAATGATTAAAAAGTCTAGAAGCTTTGTTAAATATTTTATTAAGTTACTAATATTTGTTTTATAATTTTTGTTTTTAGAAAGCAGCATAGCGTTTGACTAAAACCACGACTATTGTGCGTCCGATTCCCACTCGGAGTAATAATTATTTTCATTTCTTAGACCTGGTAGGAAGACAAAGCTCGACGTTGTATTGACAACCAACACTCAAATGTCTTGGAAATAGGGTGGTGCTTGAAGATCGGAGTGTTTTAACACTAAGTTAACTTCGCCTACCCTGGTATATGCGCGATACAGAGTGATGCTAACAAACTATTAACAATATGCATGGCATAGCAAAAGTTTAATTTCAATATATAGCTAAACATTATTGATCATTCATTAAAATATGAAATATTGTCTATATCCAAGTAGTAATTTATTATGAAACTATATAACAATTATTATTAATATATTTATAGAATGTAATTTATTGCGCTTTTAAAAATGTACACAAAAATGTATAATTAGTGACGTATTTAAACCCTTTTCGACACATATACAGTTATAATGCAAAAGTAAAAAATAATAAAATAGTTTTCAAATATTTAATGAATTTGATTACTTTTAAATGGAGTTGTTGTGTAATATAAATGAAATTCATTTTAAAGGTTTTTTAATATTATTCACTTTTCATATTTTACTTTATATTAATACAATATTTTTGTTAAATGGTTAAAAATAAATACCAATAAAATTCATTTCAGCTAATGAATATGATATATGTACCTAATAGGTACCTAATAATGTATTTAAAGGTTAGTTGTTTCACACTAGATTTGGTAGGGAATTGAGGTTTGTCACAGCTTTGTAAATGTGATAGAAGTGTAGCAGTTGTTGAAAATAGAATTGCTTTGATCAACGAAAATCGATCTAAATAATCAGGTATTAAAAATATATATTTTTTTAAATTTATGATTATGGACCTGTATTATTTATTTTATTAATCTCTGTAATCATTTAGTATGGTAATATATATTTTTATAATCTTGTATTTTTGTTCTATATTTATATTTTAAATAATAAAATAGTACAAAATATTGAAACAGTGTGGTTATTTTGTTTATTTTAAATAATATTATTGAGTTTATGTAATATTATTTTTAATAAATGAATTAAAGATGTATTTTGTATTAAAATAAATTTTACTGTTTTACTTACAGTATAATATAGATTATGAAGTATAAAAATTCTGTACAATAGTTTTTATTTTGTCTGTGATTGTTTAATTTTGTATAGAAAATATTTGTTTTTCTATTTATTAAATATTAAATTGCTTTAAACACATATGGTATTAATTATTTTATACCCGTTAGCTCAAATAAATTGAATATGTTTTATTCTGTAAATACTAAATCTTATTTTTGTAAAATGTTTAGTGTCTTCCTCCAGACAAGCCAATCAAAACACTTCAAGCATACAATAAAACCAGAACAGACCAAAACAATTACAGTGTTAAAATATGTTTCGCTTAAATGTGACCCACAGTCGGCTCTATAGATAAGAGTATAATGTATGTTGCTTGTCCACAACCATCTGTCACATAATTGTGCCTCAACGGTCAGCGCCACGACATGGCCCAAATATCTCTAGAAGGTGACATTCTCAAAAGGTTGTGACTTGTAGTGTGAGTGTGATAGTCGGATATTTTAATTATAAAGCTTCATAAAACATACTGCGGATTGCTAAAGTGGAGGTTAGAGAAATAAATCCTCACGAAATTATCAATTAATAATCCTAATATTTTTTCAAATGTAATAGAGTATAAGTTATAACTGAGAATATACAATTGACTTAATTGAGAAAGAGCCAAAATAAAAAAATAAATAATAAAATTCCAATGGAGCCCGATTGTTAAATTCTTTGCATGTATACATCATTTACAGTTTTATCTAGAAATAAAATGCTGATGATATTTCTGGCTCTGTTTTAAAAACAATGGTTAATTTGTCTGTGATGGTAGCTCGATAGCATGGAAATTGTTTCAAATTGACACTTGACTGACAGGTAAATGTCAACCTGAAAAAAATCAAATCAAAAACACAAATAACAGTTTTACTTTTGTGTACAAACAATATAAATAATTTGTTTAATTAATGAAAAAAGAGATTTAAAAATTACATTACATCAACCGAAAAAGGTCAACTTGTATTATTTGGTACCCTTTCTTATTGATATACTTATTTACATATTTTTAATTATTAAAAACAAATCATCATATTTTAAAAAATTAAAATAATGGTGACCGCATATTACATTATGCAATTGTCTAAAAAAACCAAAACCAGTGATATTAGTGATTATTATAATAATATATGCACTACAAATTTCAAAAGAAAACATATAAATCGTGTATCGTGCAGAATTTGTTTAAAAGGTGGCTCATTTCCAATACACGGTACAAACGATTCCGCTAATATTCTGGAAGCGTTACAAATTTTTGGTAACATTGAAACCAATGATCAAGATGAATACCCAAAACATTTGTGTTCAGTTTGTCACAAATTTATTAAAAGTGCAATATTATTTAGAAAAGTAGCTAAGCAGACTGAAGAATGTTTGAGACATCCAATTAAAGAGGAAAGCATTGATACACTCATAGAAACTATAGATTATTGTGATGACTTAAAAGAACCGTTAAGATCAATCTCTGTATCTTCTCAAGATGCTACAAAAAAAAGTAAAGTAAAAGCTATTTCAAAAGTCCAATGCTATATTTGCAATAAAGTCGTAAATAAGTCCTACTATAAGGAGCATTTAACAATGCATGATCCAAATCATCATAAATATGTGTGTGATATATGTGGAAAATCATTTAGATTACGTTGTGCATACCATAATCATAGTCTACGACATGGTACGGGCTTTCCCTTCAAATGCCAATTTTGTCCATATAAAGGAAAATATGCTGAATTGTTAAAAACTCATATGAGAACCCATACCGGTGATTACAGATATATGTGCACAGAATGTCCAGCAAGATTTCTATTTAAGAGTAACTTAAATAGTCATGTTTTAAATAAACACAAAGAGAGGGAACACAAATGTAATGCTTGTAATAGAGCATTTCACACTAAACTAGCTCTTCAAAGGCATTTCGAAGTGGATCATTTGGGAATAAAGACTCATGTTTGTAATATTTGTGGCAATACATTTGGCTATAGGAATGCAATGATGAAACACCAAAGAAGAGTACATAAGAGACAAAAAATGATGTTTTCCAGAATGCCTTCATATTTACAGGCAGATAATAAAAATGAAGAAGTTATTACAGATTCAATTAACATGGCACAAACTTGAAAGTTGCTAAAAAAATATATAAGACGAGCTGCCCAATTGCAGTTTTGGCAGCATACCACCTGCAATTCTTCTGTTATGCAGTATTTGCCAAAAGAAATTTATGACTGCAAGCCCTATGTGCTTGTTTAAGGATATCAGTGGCAAGGGGGCCCCCCGCAGGGCTTGAGCCTAGGCTTACGGCCTTAAACAAAGTGTTGTTTTATTTTACTTTTACATTTTCTCAAAAAGTATAAGGCCAACTTACATGCTATAAAATCAAAAGCTCATCTTTATAAAATTTTCTTGATGATGGAATGTTTCACTTATAACTTTCAATATCTTTATCAAATAAAAAATATAGTTAAATATCCTTGAATTTTATTTTTATTTTGGGTCACGAAATGGTTTTTCATGATCACATTTCAAAATAGTGTTGCAGACTTTTTTTAGAACCAATCAAATTCAATGTTATGTTATATAGCCTATAGCACTTTTGAGGAATATAGCTTGTATACAAAACAGGAATAGAGTAAATTCGACCAGTACTTAGTTCTGATCTTAGCGTTAAAACAAACAAACTCTTTATTATATTAATAATTAATATGATTTCTTTAACATAGAGGTTACAACTTGTAACAGATAATTATGTTAGGTTGTAACTTAAGTTATGTTTTAATATATCAAACTCATCCCCATATTATATATAATGCGTCCAGAATTCGGCGGAAAACTGTGGGAAGAGGAATATCTTAACACTACATGCAGGATACGGATATAGCATGTAGTATTCGTAGAAAACCTGTATAGACAAAGGCTTGCTCATATAATATTATCTCTTTCCAATATATATTAATAAAACCTCCCATTCATGACTAGAACATTTAATAACATTTCACAATATATTGAATACACAAAAATGCTTACATATAAATATATTTCTAATGTTTCTACAATCACTGGGTATATTGAACACACTATTTTAAATTTGTAAATCTTAACAGTACTAATGCACAATGGAAGATTCACAATGATAAAATATTGTTTTATAGAAGGCCACTTGGGATCACACATTTTTATGGGCTGGTTATAATATATATCAAATCATATTTTAAAGTGGCAGCCAGTATGTATATGAAAGTTTAGTTATATTTATTTTAAAATCATATCCTATAACTTATTGTCGAGTTATTTTTAGTTGTACTGTTTATAATAATTCCACTGCCAATCTACAATATGATTTGGTTAAAAAATATAGCTAAAGTAGCCCATTTACTAATTACATTTATTATAAGGGTAAAGTCAATCGTAGATTTCTGTTATTAAAAATCTATAAAACTTAGTCTATTAAAGAGGGTATTAAGGATCAGGTCTTCAGAAAACTCACTAGCAGGAAAACTATTCACACACTAACATAAAATATCAATGATTTTTACTTCTATAACAATCCAGTTCAACTAGAATATAATTTTATAAATATGAATAATATAAAAACACTCATGTGGAATTATGGCTAATTCTTAAATATATTATGATTAATTTGAAATATAAGGAGTATTTAAAGTGAAAAGAAAAACTAATTACAGAACAAATTTGATTAACTGGACTAAGCATTGTGCTTAAAACATTTGGATAAATGAATATGAAGATAATTAAATGTAAATTAAGTGGAGATCAAACCCACAATTTTCCATAGTCCTGAAGCTTTATAACTCAGGGCTGGATAATCATCAATGAAATAACAGTAAAGATTTTTTTTTAAATATTAAATGACAATAAAATTAGAATCAATTATGAAATCTTTGGTAACAATGGCAAGTCTTAATATAAAAACTTAGTAAAACATAATATATCAATAAATAATGATTTATGTTTCTCACACAGTTTAATAATTAGAATATTTTGTGACTCAAAATATGATTAATACTAAAATAGCACAATTGTCAAGCTTTTGCAGTAATATTTAAGGAATAAAAGCAGATAAATAATAATTATTGATTACACAATAATTATGACTTCTAGCTTGACTAGCAAAGTTTATTTCCATATAATATGGTTCTAGTAAATAACAATTAAGAAAAATTCTAAGTTTTAAAGTTTTTACTATTTATTTCTTTGTTTATTTTAGCACCAAAGCTAAGTTTGATTTGAACCAATGATTAAATTACTCTAATTTAAGAGACATAAAGATTAAATCACATTTTAGTATTATGCATTTTTGGGAACCTAATTTTTTGAACACTATGTTTAAATTGTATAAAAAAGTGATTAACTGACTATTACAATTAAAGTGGTTTATTTAAAATATGTAAAAATAATTAAATTCAAAGAACTTATTTCTCTTATACATACATCAAATAGCAAGCTACTTGTATACAATTTTGTAAAAAATATATGTTAAGTACAAGGCATCATTGTTTATACATATAAGTATACTGGTCCTAATAAAGGTATTAGAATGACTTATTAGTCATATGAAGGCCCCCGACACATTGTGACTATGAACATGGACGCAAATATAAACTCTAATGTTTGCAATGACAACATTAGTGTGCACCAGATATATTCAATTCTTAACACAACTTCTTGCCATTTGAGGAGATAAACCACACCCATTATTGAAGGAACGGTTAGTAATACTGAAAACATTACTGGAACATCTGAAAAGAGAAAAAAAATATTTCCTATTGAATAGTGGTTATTAGGTTCCATATCATAATACCATTAGTTCTAACTTTAAGTTTTTAGCTTCTTGTTTTACCACATATACGATAAGTAAACTAAGAGTTAAGACATTCCATTCCCATATTCATATTGTCTCCTAACAGTAGGGAAATGAAAATACTTCATTCCCCTGAGTGAGAATCAAACCAACAACTGAGCTACTGAGCCACTATGGTACAGCTGCCTATAATAAAGTAATATTAAATAAATTTTAATTATTAAGTCAATTTATTGCACTTCAAATTTACATAAATGTTTATTTTAATATAATGTTTAAAATACCTCTCTCACTAAGACTTCCTTTTCTTCCTATAAAAAGGCGAGCGGATTCTATTATAAATAGAGCCACTAAAACGCCATAATCTTGACCTAATCTTTTACTCACTCCTTGTCCTGGTACTTCTTCATATTTCATACTAATCAGTACTGATTTTAGAATTAATGTGCCCAATTCACATGTAGCGAATAGTCCGAAATAAAACGAATTAATATATAAAAGTATTTCGTATGCTAAGCTAGAATTCACCATGGCAGAAAAATTTAATTTTAATATAAAAATGTAACGAGTATTTAAAAGTTTAGTTAGAAGCACAAGTTCGAGCAGGCGAAGATTAAAAGTAAATTTCGAAACTAAATTTATTAATTTAAAAATAGATGGAGGAAAATGGGATCACGGACAATCGTAGTACTAGTACCTGACAGTGACAGTTTAAATATTGCTATAGTAAAAATAATTTCTTAATATTAGCTCAATACATATTTTTTGTATAATGAACACTTTTATCACGTACAACGAGTTACGGTTTATATTTATTTACAAAAAAGGAAAGACATACTTCCTAAAAGTTACTATAGTCAATATTTAATAAATATTAATAATTAAATTCTTATAATACAATAATTATCCCATATTATATATATTTGTTTAATATTTTCATAAAACAAATCTAAGCAACATACGATACGATTTCTGAAAAATATGTAACGGTAAAAACATTTTTTTTTATGACAACACTTTAAAGTGCAATGAACGATCCGAAGTGCTACCAACATAACCAAATTTAACGCTAATTATGAATAGAATAGAATAGAGCGAGGCAGAGGCTTCTGTGGGCCTAGCCTACGACACGAAAAGCGAATACGAGTAGCGCTAGCGAGTAACAACGAAGGTAGCGCGTGCAGTGCAGGCGGTCGCGTAATAGCGGGTAGTGCACGTGTAGTTTTAGCCAAAATAACCTTTTATTTGATACAAATTGATTTATAGTGAATCAATTAATACGTAACGTATAAGCGAATACGATTTTCGCAACATCTATTGTTTGGTAAGTTATTATATATTTTTATTTTCATAGAATCCTCCACCACGCGCTCGACGGAGCACGTTTTTTTTATATTAATAGCTTCTTATTTCATTTCAATGTATGTTTTTCTATATCAGTTTACTTTTATTCTTTTTGTTGTCGACATAGCTAATATTTTTTTGCTGATTTAATAGAACATCTTACGGGTCTATGCGGAAAAGTTTACCGTTTCTTTTCCGATACCGTTTGCTGCAGCTATCCAAAGAGGCATTGTTATGATATGAATAGTTGCTCATTATCGTAAACTAAGACAATATACTCGAAAGTTTGATTCTTTATTTCTTTCTAAAGATTTATTTTGCTTAATATGGATTTAAATATTGTTCATTATATTGTTCATTATATTTATTCCTTATTTTGTGTAAAAAAATTGATTATTAAAACATAATAACTGAATTTAAAACTTGTCATAGAAAATAGATACTTTTGAAAGAAAGAAAGTAGAACTTGTATTGAGATCTATACCTGTAGTATATTAAAAATATGTAGTATATGTAATAACCACTTCATAATAGTCACTAGACTAGAATCACTAGACTAAAATGGGCTAGTGCCCATCTGGCCCATCCCAGGGTTTTTACTAACAAAAAGCTAAGACTGCAACAATTAACAAAAAGTTTTTGGTTTGAAACTAAGGTCATGGACCACCTAGAAAATATATCTTAATATGCCCATGTTTATCTCACTAATATTCTTTATTTAAATAGACTCTTGTGAGCACTTTTGAATCATCAAATAAATGATTTTTTTTATCTATCACTGGTTTGGTGGGTAGTTCTAAATTTAAATTATTCAAATAAATATAATATTCTAATAAATCAAATATTCAAATAAATATTAAGTAGTCTCTGGTATATTGTATATAATTATATCAAAATTAAAGAAATTTTAAAATTTTAAACTTTGGTAATAAAAAATTAATTAATATATAACAGGAAAAGAATATAACAGTAATTGTCACCTTTAAATTCAATTGTGAAGTGTTGTATGACTAAACATGATTCTATTTAATTCAATTGTAACAGCTATCTAGACACAGGTCAACTAACAATTGGAGATAATTTAATGATGGTGTATTGCATTTAGTGTTTGTATAAACAAGATACAGCTATATTTATTATTTTATTTTTTTAGTAATGTATTCTTTAAAGAAATTTTAAATTGAATATTTAATATTATTTTTCAGTTATTTAATTATTGTCTTATCTCTTGACTGTTGCTGTACTGTGGGACAGCGGTTGACTGTAAATGTGGTAGCTGTGTGTGTGGGGAATGATTATGTGGTGGAAAAAATGCAGCATTAAGTTACATCACTCAAGATGTAATGTCTTAAATTTGAGTGGAAAGCCAGGAATAGAGTGACTTATCAGTAGATTTCCCTAACTTACCCTACTAAAAAGTGTAAAGCTTTTATTTGCTTATTTTTTAAATATTTTCATATAAGATTAAACATTATAATTAATTTATTGTTTTTATCTTAGTATAACAATTCCTAAGCTACTGTAGAATAATAAGAATGAAAGATTAGATAAAACCAAGTGTTAGTTGCCAGGGGCCCAATTGATAAGAATTATTTGTATATAATTTATTTATTATTAATATGATTTTTTTTAAATACAAGCTTTGTGATTAAAATTGATTATGTTGTCTGCATAATATATTCTTTTTATTTTGTTTTTCTTTCATTCATTTAATAATAGTGGTAACATGTGACCATTTAACATAATTTTTTAGTAGAAGTCATTGTTTTTATAAATAAATGATAGTCTATGTTTATATTCGAATGTATAAGATATATTATTGTAAAATTAAATCTAAATCTGTTCAGTATTTTTGGCATGAAAGAGGAACAAACATCTTATTTATAATATTTGTAAGAATTTTTAAACTTTTTAATTTTTAGTTTATTATAACATTTGTCAACAGATTACCCTACGCAGATGTTCATATCAGTTTTATGATAGTGGGTGTGATGGAAATGTCACACCAGGGCGGTGCTGAAGCGGAGACCTTGCTCCGGTCGGAGCGGGGTGCCGTCGTCATGCCAGGACAAAGACGTAAGTTTTATTATATTTTTTAATTTTGGTATACGTATTGTTTTTTATCAACAAATATATTTTACTTTTAGCCATTTTTAATCTCTCAATACGAAACGGCAAACTGGGACTTGAACTTGTACAATTTGGAATTAATTAAAAAATGTTATCAGTAAGGCAATAACAAAATAAAGTTTTTAAATGTATTAACAAATACGTAATTAATTTAAATTTACAGTATTTTATAACTTCATGATCGAATGTTAAGGCCGCCGTCATAAGACGTCAAGTAGATGTTAATATAATCTTCTGTTCTGTTCTGTTCTTTCTAATATGGCGTTCCGAGCGTGCCAGTTGAGCACAAAATCACTTCGCCAGTGTCACGTTGAATGGAAAAATATAATCTTATCTGTTACATTATTATTCTGTACACATTTTGAAATGCAAATCTCACTGTCAACCATCAGGTAATATTTCAGGTAGATATAGGTAATCAAACATCAATAAATGTTTAAACAAAGATAAAACATTCATACCAAGGTTGCCAGATGACGCGATAATGCTAATTCAATTTATTGATATCACTGTGAATTACAAGGACTTGCTAATATTAGTCGATATACTTTATATAATATGTTTATATTATACTGATTACATAGTAATATAATATTAAAATAATTTTAGTAACTAATTAAAGGACAGTACAGTTGCAAAATAAAAGTTAGTTTAAAAACTAAACTCTTTAAAGGGTAAAAAGATAATATAGATAATAAAAAAAACCAAAAGTGTGATTTTGTTCTAGGTCGTGAGTGACTATAATATCTATTGTTCTTAAACGATTATTTTTTAGTTTCCCTTTAAAATCCTTCATGTTTAAAAATACAATAGAAACCGCTTAACACAATTTATGCAATATGCCATTTTACACCAGTCCTTGCAAATTGGTCTTAAAACGATTTTCTAAATTTTATACTTCTTATTCATTCTTACCCTTCTTCTTTTCTAAAATCTTATATCTGGTTTTTTAGTATACACAATTTCTTTACTTGAAATTTGTACAAAAGGAGAACTACGGTGCTGCATATTTGTGTAGTAATTCAGTTCAAAGTTGTAGTCCAAAATGCTGTCTTTGAATGTTTACTTATATAGACATCCACTAAGAAGGGATTTTGAAAAATTTTAACTCTAAAGGGGTGAAATAAGGGTCGAAAGTTTGTATGGAAAAAAAATTAAAACGGCACCGATTCTTATAAAATTTTAAATTTAGATTTTTAAAAATATTTAATTGAACATGTGTTTCATGGTTTTCTAGGATTCACCCCCTAAGAGTGCAAATAAGAGGTTGAAAGTTTGTATGGAAAAATCTTTAAATCGCCACCGATTTTTATAAAATTTGAAATTTAGACTTAAAAATATTTCATTGAACACATGTTTCATGGTTTATTAGAATTCACCCCTAAATACGTAAGCGAAGCTGCGCGCGTCCGCTAGTATTATATATTATAATGATACATTATATATCTGCATGAAACCTTAATAAAATAACAGTTAAAGTATGCATGATAATTTCGGCAATATAATTACGTAGAACTCTAGTTCTATTGAAATACTAACGTCTAGACATTTCTATTTTCGTTTCTTGATTTACTATTAAAGCGTAAAATTTATTAGTGCCGTTCAGCGCATGATATCTTTGTCAGAAATCGATGAGTACAATGGATAGAAAATTGTAATAATTTTGGAATTAATGTGTGAAACGAATTACTATAACTTCGTCTTAATATTTTTTTTATAGAATAGAAGGAAATAGCTTATCTGTGGTGCAAAATACATTGAGTTAAAGGATAAAATAAAAATACAGACATTTTAGAAAACTTAACATTTATTCTTTTGAATACATTTGTAAGTGCGGCAATATTGAGTTAACAATGGCTTTGTCATTGACAAACATGAGTCATTAAAGTGTAGGGGTCACTGTTATCATTTGGTTATTTGTGCACTTAGTACCTACATCGTTCTTTGTATTTTGCTTATATGAAATTTTATATTTGTAGGACCCAATATAAAATTAGATACTTCCCGCTGATTCGCTTCTTTGGAGTGTACAACGTAAGAATCCATTATTTTTCGGTTCCCGTAAAAAATGTAGGAATTCTCTCGTAGTTGTCGTCCTCATTCCCCTAGGGAAACTCATGCCATATTTCAGATTTATGTAATTAGTAAATTTTTGCTGTGCGTTATCTTATTTGTCTGTTTATCATTCAGTAATGAAGAGTTTTATATATTGACAAAGTAACAAAGTCTAGTCAAATTTAAAATGGATGTGTATATTATCCTACCATTTAAAAGCTTTGAAAGACATGTTTTGGACTAAGTACTAGCAATGAGAAGCCTGTATAACGCCGACAACCTGTTCAATGACAAATGCGGGTGTTCAACTTGAAAATTGATCCTTGTGTGTATAAATAAAAAATTAACTAACAGGCTGACAGTTGAATTTAATAAAATATAAAAAAAATTATAGGTAGAACAATTATATGACTGTCTTATATCGCGTATTGCGTATAGGACTGTCTATAGGTCTTGATAACGCAGTGATTTTCATACAAAATGTTGTATATATGCTCGTATTTTTTTGATTGTTTTTAAAGGCAGATTTGAACATACTACTAACTTGCGCTCTTAGATACCGGCCAAGCCCTCTTAAGTGCACTATTTATCGAGTCACATCGAATTTCTCAAAATTATTTTGGTTATTAACATCTTTGTAAGGATGCTAACAATGTACATCCGGTAGTTACCGCTGCCCAAAGACTATTCTTAAGAACTATCATTTGGCAAGAGAGAATTCCCTCTCCTTTCCCCTCCCTCTGTCTACCCTATGCGAGATACAGCGTGAAGCTGAAAAAAAACTTGACTTTAATAATTAAATACGTTTAATATATTCAATAGATATAATAATATTCAAGTGCGCTGCAGGTTAAGTTAACACATAATATATTAAATTGTAAACACCTATCTAGTCGACGTGATGGAAATATGACACGTTTTACATTTCAATGTTTGGCTTTGGAGTCGGTTATCGGCGCAATACTATCTGTTTTTAAACAACGAAACAATACACTAGCATTATTTTGATTTCATTTTGTATGATTGTTTTTGTTGGAAAATGCTTTATTTGTAAAATAAATGCTATGGCCGCGTAGTTGGCACGTGTCAATATTCATTTTATAGTAATGGGTCCGATCCCTTTTTGAGGAAGTGATATATCGAGGCAAAGTGAGCGTTGAGTTCTGTCACTCAACACGCAATGCCTCCAGAATTCGTCAGTTAATCGAGAGCGGACAGTCTTAACACCATTCCCTCCGCCTCTCCCGTTACATGCTGGACACTGCGTGAACCTGAAAAAAAAACAACAAATAATCTAAACAATAATAAACCTACGAGCAAATTTAAATATGTAGGTTTATAAACGTTTTGAAATATAAAATGTTGGCAATTTTATATTTCGCTGCCTCGCAGATTGCATTCATTGAAATGCATTTGGGAATATACCGTGCAATATATGATGGCACTCCATTGTCTGCCGTCTAACCGCGCCTCGGGGCATATACGTTATTTTATTGCTATACAAATATATGCGAAATGTGAAAAAGTTTATATTTCAAATACTTAGTATGCCATCTAAGTTTAGGGTTCAATAGTAGAAAGTAATTAAATTTTGATGTAACAGTTCCGTACAAGAAAAAAAAAAGTAAAGATAGAAATTTTATAGGATCATATTGTTCTCCGTCTGTACGTGGTCAAGGCTATGTATCAAATATTTCAAGTCTGAGGGCTTTTGAAGCACAGAAAATAGTAATTATTGCAATCAAAAGATACGAGCATTTATTTATGCTTCGATTTTGCTGTATTTTGTATAAAGTTCGCCGCGTACCTATAGGGTACTTCCCGTGGACCTACTATTATGTAAAATGGCTTTCTTCATTACAAACATATATTTGTAAGTTTGGTAAAAGTTGCCTACTCTGAGGCATATCATATTTTCTTTGTTACTCCAGTTTTTTTTAATTCAGTAGTTATTTACCGATCTATACTATTTAGCTGCAGCGTTTGTTTCGACCATGGTACGAAACTAAGGAATTTCTGGTTCAAATGGCAACATCATGAGAAGTATTTAAAGATAGCTAATTTGTCGAGCTGTATAGGTTATATTACATCACCTTAATCATTTCGATGTAAGTATATCTACCGTTCATAATTTGAGCACTCAGAATGTGCCATACAAACCATTTAATTCCCCATGCGGGCGAAGCCACGGGTTGAATTTAGTAGTGTACATTTCAATGTATAAAATTTAAATTGACTTTGTCATATTATAATCATTGAAAATTCGTTTTAATAAAATTATAATAAGTATAAGTCAATGACGAGTTTCAATACAAATAATT
>DWNA01000518.1:0-22360 GCA_018249835.1 Heliconius besckei | reverse complement strand
CCATTGCTCACACTAAAACTGCATGTCATGGCGCGTCTAATGACACCATCCCCACCCTTCTACTCCTTCCCTTCTTCGTGCAACGTCCTTCCAAAACCGGAAAGTTCAATATGACTCACCCTGTACTAATTAAAATTAAAGTCATCCAATTGCGACATATCCAAACGCGCGCACCATCATTAAGGGTGATGTACACGATGACAGTGACTCAACAGTCACGGTGACAAAAGTTACCAGTGAACCCTAGCTCTGACAGTTGTATTGATTTACTGACTTCTAAAAATTGATTGCAAGTAAACTTATTTCTGAAAGCATAATAAGGGATTTCACTGTTTATCTAATTGTTGATGACAAGATATTAGTAGGTTAATTACGATATAAGAAAATGAAAATAGATATAAAAGAAAGAAGCGTAGAAGGACAAAGGTGTGACGTTAAAGTGACGGTTGTGGGTCCAATTCCCATTTGGGGGTTTGAACTATTATTAATTAATATTGTTCCTGTTTTTGCTCTGATACCAAGACAAAGAGCGCGGCGTTGAATTCCGATACCTTACACGCAACTGAAAATGTTAAGCTTGTGCTGTTAACACTAGGTTCCCTCTACCTACCCTGCTATATGCTGGATTCAGGATGAAGCTGAAAAAAATAAAAATGTGTATTTAAAGGTAAAGAGACAAAATGTTCATATTTTAAAAGTCACCTGCTCGTATTTGGGACATTAATTTTTCTAAAACCTTCTAAACTGCTGGGAAGAGACAATTAACTATGATGGATGTGCGGAGTTTATCGCGGATGGCAGAGACACGTAGTCTCAGTAACTTTGTTATCTTCACGATTTCTCATACTACAAATTATAATTTATACTTTAAAATAATTATATATATATTTGTAAATTATTAAAAAACCTTTTTTTATAAGAATATGGTAAATTTAACTACATACAAATTGATGGATTTACTAAAAAAAATATATTTTTTTTAAGTATAATTTATTTTGAAATAATTTTGATTATGTATTTTGCGATACAAAATGAAATTGTCCAATAAATAAGTTAAGTAATATATTATTTTTCCCCTAATAACATACACACAAATATGGAGGCACGACAAAGATATATATAAACATAAAAGTGTACTGGAGTTCCGCTGAAATTTTTACTGATCCCCCGGGTACTATGTCGCTTTCAGAGATAAAAGCAGCCTTTATGTAAATCCGGGATGTAAACCAGGTACATGTAAATGTTGCCAACTTAGAAACAGTGAAAGTACGTTATATTTTCAAAAATAATATTTTTGTATTTGGTTTAGCTTCACGCTATATCCTACACGAAGCAGGGTCGAGAGCCCAATATTAAGACTCTATTAAGCACTTCCCTCCCCCAGTTTCCACAGAATTCTATAGGCTTCGCGTGTTAAGTGACGGAACTTCACGAACTGTACATATTGAATTTTTGTATAAATATGAAGCACCAGCTTGCTTGTTTGTTGTTGTAAATAATATCAGCTTCACGCTGTATCCCGCACTCAACAGGATAGGCAGAAAGTTCCGTTCTGGAGACATTGCGTGCTGAGTGGCGGAATTTAACGCCGCGCTTTGCCTCGTCACCAGACCGAAGAAATGGAAATATTTCATTTCTTCGAGTGGAGATCAAATCCACAATCAGTCGAGTTTACAGTCACATTTCGAGCCACTGCGCCACGACTGGCTGGTTTTTGTTATTCTATGAATTTAAATATTAAATGCTTATTTTAAATTAAAATATTTAAATTTGTTCCTCTAAAGGATTACATACTTCCTATAGGAAAGGTTCAAATTGATAATTATAGATATAGTTTACTTAACTAGCTATTAAATAACCTTTGAAGTTGGTCCTTATAGTCCAACGGATCCTCGAACGGGATATCTTATATTCATTCAACCCTAAAGAAGGTTAAGTAGGGTTTTTGGCTTACATGGTATATGGTATTATATTTTGCCCCAATTTCTTTTCGTGATATCATATTTTAGATAACATAACACTATTGTGACAGCTGAGAAATTTCAGATTTTGCGTGAAATGGTTGTAGGTTCGAGCCCGATTTGAAAATGGACAGAAAATCAAGGCAGAACGTAAAGATATAAACAAAATGGCGTAGTAGTACTGGTAGTAGGTGTTAGCGGAATTTTTTTTTGTTCGCATTTCAAAGACCACCTAGACAAAAATGAGAGTAAAAATCAATTTCCCAATACCAGACCAGACAACAATTTCCAGGGGAAAATCCTATTATAAATGGCAACACCATCTAAAATTTTGAACCTTCCAGCTACATACAAACTTATATATAACATATTCACATGCTTAGGAAACTGTAGGATCAGTTGTAGAGCGTGTTTTACTTGGAATGCAAATGGGAGGTTTGTGTACAAACATTATTTTACGCGGCTTACTTATTATTATGTTATACGAGTATATCTACACCGTAGGCCGTGGAGTTCTGTTGTGAGTTCGATTCCTATTCGGGAAACATAATTATTCAATATTTTTATTTCCTTTCCCTGGTTGCAGAGGTAGGGTTCGTTGAGTTACGCTGTTCAACAGCGCAATGTCTCGAGAATTCGGCGTAAAGTAGGGAATGGAAGTGATGAGGTCGTCGTGGCGCAGCGGCACAAGGGTGTGACTGTAACGCGACGGTTGTGGGTTCGATCCCCACTCGAGGAAGTGAAATATTTATTTACATTTATATTTTCATTTCTTCGCTCTGGTGTCAAGGCAGAGTGCGACGTTGAGTTCTGTTACTCAACACGCAATGCCTCCAGAATTGGGCAGAGAGTGGGGAACTGGGTTGTCTCAACACTAGGTTCCCTCTGCCTAACCTGATGTGTCAAGCAAAAAAAATATTCTTAAGGTTTCTTATTTTACTGTTGTTGTTATTATTAATTTAGCAAAGTGTAGTCTTAAAAAAACTCCTTGTAACCTTAAAATAAAGTAAATTCTGTTACTTAATTTACACTTAATGTTTTTGTATAATTAATTGAAGCTTTGATTTTACGTTAAAACTGTATCAAATTTTTTAAGAACGCGGTTTTTAGATAAGATCCGAGACACCTAAGAAAATTGCGTATTTCTTAAAATAGCGTTTTGTATTAAACAATTAAAGTAATAAAAATAACCTTATAATTATTTAAAAGAATTTAAATAAACAAAATTTCGAAAACTGAAACATTTAAATTCCCAATCAAGGTTTTGAGACCATAAAGTTACTAAAAAATATTAGGCACATATACTATTTTAGACAATCGTTTTGAATGCTAATTGCTATGAAATACGTTAAATCACACAAATTCGACTGGATCATAATAATATATCAACAGGCAGCCTCCATTTTTATGCATCCTAATAATTCAAACGGACAATGAAAAAAATATGCACCCATAGACGAGCTGGCACGCGTTACATAGATATAGAAGTGTTTACTTTGAAAATCCTATTGAATCGTTATCGTACAAACGCAGTGATCGTCGCTGAGGGTTTAACGAACGATCCCCAGCGTCAGCGCCGCTCCCCATTTGTGGATAACGGAGTACAAAGTTTACAATGGCCGTGACCAGCTATGGTCTACTGGGGCACAATGCAAGTGTTCTTTCTTTGTTATAAATTGATGTCAATAATTTAATTTACATTTAAGATGAGAGTCGCGCGTAGGTTTGATTCCCATTAGAGGTAATGGAATATTTCATATTTTAATTTTTCTCCGCTGTAAATTTCACCACTCAACACACAATACCTCTAGAATTCGGCGGAAAGTGGGAAACAGAGTATCTTAACACTAGGTTCTCTCTGTTTGCGGGATACAGCGAAAAGCTGATTTTTAGTTATGATGAAACAATGCAAGTATTACTCCGTTGTAAATTGATTCTGGCAATTTAATTTACATTTAAAAGTTCAATCCTGGCGCAGAGGCACAATCTAGACTGTAAACACAACAGGTTGTGGGTTCGATTAGCAGTCGAGGTAATGAAATGTTTAATATTTTTATTTCCTTCGCTCTGGTGTCGGGGCAAAGCGCGGTGTTAAGTTTCGCAATCCTTAATAATCCTTAGTTTCACTCTGGAAACACGCAATGTTTCCAGAGTTCGACGGAAAGTGAGGATGCGGAATATATGTATGGTTTCTGTATAAATTATAATTTGATAGAATGAAAATCCTACCGTCCATTAGCTTTTCGGCACCAACAGGATTACGCGTGACCTAATTTTGATGCGCTCTTATAATAACAATAACTGTGTGAATAACAAATAAAACATACGTTTTATTTCATTTTTCACGCTTTACCCGCATTTTTATTTGCACGCCCCTCTTGCAATTTACTTTTTTTGTAGAATGAAACTCATATTAAAGCATTTGGTATTAAGGGTTCTCGACAGACAGACGGACACCAAAGTTGTCTTATAAGGGTTGCTTTTCTCCTTAAACTGTACAGAACCCTAAAAATGAAAACATTTTAATCCTCTTGGCTTACAAGATATTTCTACTATATTTGTACTGAGGAACAACAAGTATTTTATTGCGCACTGGGTTCAGCCACCCAAAATATAAAAGCTCCAAATTTTCACGAAAAAAGGCATTTTTACATAAGTTATTGTATAATTAGCATTTAATTGGGCTTTTCTCTTGTCCGTGTCATTTTGTATATCAGCGGACACCCTCGTCGAGCCTTTCAACAAGGACTGTAGCGTGGTTATTTATTAGCTTTATCTTTTTCAGTTGAAATCTTTTTAATAATGTACAGGTAACGCCTTTCAAAACTCTTTGTATATATTCCATTGCAAAATTTGTATGCCCCTGCTTTGTATGTACTGACTTACTATTAAATTTTACAAATAAACTTATACTGATTGATATTTTTACATACATATTACGTACATGTACGTATCTAAATATCTACTGATTTTAATGCTTAAGGACATAATCCTTAAAGCCAATATCTTAAAAAACCAGCTAAGTGCGAACCCTACCTGCATGCATAAAGTTCCGTATCATTAACTATGGAAGCGGAAAAAAATATGTTTGTTGTAGGGAAACCTCTTAATGTTTATTCAATTCTTTTTTTACTATTTGTTGTTGTAGCGGCAACAGAAATACATTATCTGTGAAAATTTCAACTGTCTAACTGAGATACAGCCTAGAAACAGACACAGGCAGCGGAGTCTTCGTACCTAATAGGGTCCCATCTTATACTTTGGCTACGAGACCCTAAAAAAGGCATACAATTGGCAAACAGAAATTTAACAAAAATACCACTTCAGCATTACGAAGCTATAATATATAAATTCCCGAAATAAGTCAAAGTCAACAATTATTAGATTGTTTGTTTCTAAAAAGACGTATGTTTTGTGAGATCTTCAAAGGATCCGCAATTTCTAGTGAGATCAAACGTTAGATTCGTGCGTGAGAACGCGGAACCATTTGCCCGGATATTGCTATTTTCACCTTCAGTGGCGGCGGGTGGCTCAAGTAACGTATATTATAGGCGAAAAGGAACGTATAGCCGAATTCCAAATGCCTTTGTATTATGTGGGATGGGTATTTTACGAATTAATTTAATGTTAGTTACAAGAAATAATTAAATAAATAAAGGATACAATGATTTTTTTTCAGCTTCACGCTCTCTCCTTCGGTGGGGGAAGGGAAGGAGCCCACTGTTAAATTCTAGAGGCGTGTTGACTGGCGGAACTCAATGCCGTGATTTTGCCTCGACACCACCACACCATTTCATTTCCTCGACTGAGAATCAAACCCACAATCTGCGTTAACAATCACACGCTCATGCTCCTGCACTACGACTTAGTGTGTTGTTTGTATGTTGATTGTATATTTTATGTTACTGTATTATTATTTTTTAATTATGTACAAACGATGCAAGTCACTTATGAAAGAAATGAAAGAAACTCACTAATGGTCATGTTAGAGATATTATATCAACTTGCTTTGCCATGAATGTACCAACAATTACAAAGCTCAGTCAAACGATTGACGATATATATGAACTGTCCATACAAGAACAATATTGCTAAATTGTAATATTTTTTTCTTAAAAATAAACTTTAATAAAACACTTTATACATCAAAATTATTTATATTTTATTAATATTTAACAAAAAAAGTTATAATACAATTTTCTTTCTAAAATTCCACATTTAGGAACGGATGGTCCTTGTGCCGTTGGCCTCTGCAAAATAAAATTATACATGTTAATGAGGACGTTCATTATGGAATTTTAAACATGTTTATTAAAAATTTATATGAATTTTTTTTTTAATTTTACTTTATAAAACAGTATTTTCAAATAACAAAAACCAAAAATTATTTTAGGTTGCCATTTATTTCTATTGTTACGGCACAATTTATTTAAAAAAAAAACATTTTCTTTGCTTAATATGCCATTAAAGTGGTTTTTTTTTAATCAAAAAAATAAAAAAAATGTTGAATGGCTAATCCTACTTAAAGAGACAAAGCGCAGCGTTGAATTACAATATAATATTACAATGAATACACAGTAACTCGAACATTTGGACAATGGGAACGGGGCCTAACACCCCTTTGGAATCCCTTCCATCGAATCGACAACCAGCAAGAGACTTTTAATCAGCTGCCTACCTGAATCATTAGGTAATGCTATAACCAATTGAATATAAATTACTCACTCAGTTTGCGGTACAAAACGAATGTTACGGTCGAGGCTGCTAATGACACTGACATCTTCCGGCGATAGTTTGAAATCCCATAAATCAAAATTGTCGGCTAAACGAGTTTTGTTCGCCGATTTAGGTATGACTGCGATACCACGATCGATTGCGAATCTAAAAGAAATAATATATAAAAATTTTATATGTGAACTAATTACAGATGGAGGCCTGCCTGAGACTGTACACGCGACAAGCTGTGGGTTCGATCCTCACTCGAGGTAATTTAGGTATTTATTTCTTTGCTCTGGGATAGAGGTGAAGCTTGTCGTTGACTTCCGCCACTAAACACGCAATTCCTCCAGAATTCAGCGGAAAATAGAGAATAGAAGTGACTAAATGAGATGACAGAAAAACTGAAATTTTCAACTTACAACATCTATAATACATACCTAAGTAATACTTGAACCGGCGTTTTATTATATTTATCGGATATAGCTTTAACTTTCGCGTCGTCTAACAGGCTGGGGTCGTCCGCCTTCGCCCACGGCCGCGCAGGGCTGCCCAGAGGACTGTACGCAGTTAGTGTTATGTCCCTGGCTTTGCAGAACTCGAGAAGCTTTTGTTGGGCCAAATAGGGATGGCTTTCGACCTGTAACAGTAGATACCTTAGATATGATGGAGTAAAGTACTTTAAAAAAATAATAACAATATGATTGGCAATAGATAGGTATAATTAATTATTATGAATTATTACGAATACTACAAATCAAAACAATTTTAATATCATATTGCCTCTGAATAGTTTATATATGGACGGCCCGAGTGTTGCAACCGTTGTTTTTTATATATAGTGGGTAGCACAAGGAAGGCGGAAGGTACAAGCTGTCTTATGGGACGGGATAACACTAGGTTTCCTCTGCCTACTAATTTGAAGCTGATATATATTAAATTTCTAATTATCTTTCATTAAAAAAAATATTTTTTACCTTTCCTTCTATTTGAAGTCTGATTTTTAGTGTTAAAAAAATAATATTAAAAATAACTTTTACCTGATTAGTAACTGGTATTATTTTAGCTGAATTCAAAACACGTTCTATTTGCTTAGAATTGAAGTTGCTGACACCAATGCTTTTTGTTAGGCCTTTTTCAACGAGCGCCTCCATTGCTCTCCAAGTGTCCACATAATCGACATCTGAAAAGATGAGCTCGCCATCTGCCGACTTTGGTGCTATTTCGTCACCTTCCTATGTATAATAAAAGAAATTAAAAACAGAGTTTAGTAGTCGATTCCTTTATGACACGCGGTATAACGTTGGAGTGTAAACTTAATGGTTATAGGTTCATTTTCTCGCTCTGGTGACAAGAGAAAAGGCACCGAAAATTGGATGATGAGTGGGAAACAGAGTATTTCAACAGTAGGATGAGGCGTGCAGCTAAAAATATAAATGTCTCTCTCTCTCTCTCTCTCTCTCTCTCTCTCTCTCTCTCTGCCATAGCTAATGACTCTGGCTGCATAGGTCAAGTCAATGAATTGTGTCAATTTTTCAATAATAACTATGATGTATTTAGTCTTTAAATACATTTGTATATCATTTGTTATAAGACACTCCAATCCTATCAAGACACTTCCTACTTCTCTCCTCCTTCTCTACTACGTGTTGGGTGGCCACAATCAACGCCGCGCTTTGCCTGCACACCAGACCGAAGAAATGAAAATATTTATAATTAAATTAAATTAAATATTTCATTTTCTCGAGTAGGAATCGAACTCACAAGTTATATAATTTTTGGTATTGAGTAAACAATAAACATACCTTATAAGCTATAGGCCAATGTATGAGATATAAATCTAAATACTCCAGTTCTAAATCTGACAGTGATCTTCTTATAGCTTTCTCAACTAAATCTGGTCGATGGTAAGTGTTCCATAGTTTTGACGTTATAAATAAGTCCTCCCTATATGTAAAAAATAACATTGTCAATAAACTCATGTTCTTAAAAATTGAATAATAAATAGCCACAGAGAATGAATATAGCTCAACAGTTAGTGTAGCGAGCGAGTCGCTAGTTAAATAATTTCTCTGATTGCAGGTTCACTCCTCTCTAAGAAATGCTGATATTGGTGTTATCCCGATGGCAGGAGAAATAATGGAAAACGAAAACGAAATTGATGTAATTCCCGTCTTCATATCTTCGTATCTTATATTAGATATTGTAGGCTATACGTAACAAATAACAACTTTTTTGCAACTTCTCGCTGTGTATTCCGCATATTGTAAGGTAGGCAGAGGGAACCTAGTGTGAAAATACTCCGTTCCCCATTTTCGGGAAACGTTCAAAAGTGTAGCGGAATTCAACGCCACGCTTTTGCCTTGATACCAGAGCGAAAAAATAAAAATATTATTTCATACACCAAGTGGGAAGCGAACCCACAACCATCGCCTTACAGTCATAACTGCTCCACAACGGCCTTAATAACAGAATAAACACAAATAGATATATAAAAAAAGTCTTTTCTATAAATCTGTCTGTATATTGCAAAATTTACCTTTTAACAGCCCCACTGGCGATTTTCTGTTTTATTGCTTGACCGATTTCCTTCTCGTTTCCGTATACATATGCGCAGTCTATATGACGGTAGCCAATATCTACAGCGTCGCTGATGACTCGCTCCAATTCTCCCTCTTTCGCCTTCAAATTAAGTAATACAAACATGTAATAACACATAAAAACAAAACTAAATTTAAGTATTTATTTAACAGAGTATCTTAACACTAGGTTCCCTCTGCCTAGAAGTAGAAGGGCTACTTGCGAGATAGAGAAAAAAAAGACTTAATAATATTTCATCACAATTAAATGATTAAATTAAAATCAATAATTAGTCATAAACTATTCTTTTTGCAATCACGTCCCTACCATGTTCTCTTTAGATTGCGTATAAGGTCAATCGTATCTATAGACATAAGTACTTGAACACTTAACTATCTGCAGATATCATTTACATTGAAAATTACGGCTCTTCATAAATATATATAATATTCGAATCTCGAGGAAATAAAATGTCTTTTTTGTTTTTTAGGATACTGTACCTAAAAAAATGGAACATTTACTTATAGGATCAAAATTATTGTTATTGTTACTTGTGATTTATAGCACAAATAGAAGAATAAATCTAAAAAAAAAGGATCTATATATAAGAGGACTTGTCCTCTGGAGGACTGAGGTAAGACGCACGCACAGTAACCGCTGTGCGTAGAAATGTGAAATTTGGACAGATGTTTACTTTCGTAATCTGGGCATCCACTAAGAAGGGATTTTGAAAAATTTTAACCCTAAAGGGGTGAAATAGAGGTTGAAAGTTTGTATGAAAAAAAAATTAAATCGACACCGATTTTTATAAAATTTTAAATTCAGACTCTTAAAAATATTTAATTGAACACGTGATTCACGGTTTTTTAGAATTTACTCCCTAAGGGTGTTGTAATAAGGGGTTGAAAGTTAGTATGGAAAATCTTTAAATCGCCACCTATTATTATAATATTTGAAATTGAAACTCTTAAAAATATTTCATTAAACACGTGTTTCATGGTTTATTAGTATCCCCCCTAAGGGTGCAAATAAGCAGGCGAAGCTGCGCGCGTCCGCTAGTTTATATATAAAAACTATTAGAAACTTGAAACTGTGCCTAAGTACAATGTCTGTAAACTTAGCAGAGCATTGTCCGGCAGTTCAAAAATAAAACGGATTTCTGATAGTTCAGTAGTTTCCGATTGGTTTTAAAAATAGTGCTAGCGTTTTTACCCCAAAAAAGTAAAGTAATTTGAAAAATCGAGATAAATTCTACACACATTGGGATGAGTCCAATAGCTCCTAATCGCTTTTAACAATATCTAGTCCTCTTGAGTCTACGTAGAAAAATAATTAAGAAGAAAAAGAACGTTTATTTTTACGCTTCCTAAATTTAAATTGTTGGTACGATAAAATCATTTCAAAAACAGTTGGAGTTATGCTCAGGAGCAAGAACTTTCTTGATAAAAAGACCAGAACTCATATAAACTGCCAGCGCAGCATAGTTGAATATATTAAGTAATTGTTAAAAATATCAATTTAAATTGTTCGTAAGAAATACTTAGAATTATGCTCAAAAGCTCTTTGATAACTCTTCGATTTTTTGATTTCTTACAGAATATAAATATCTTTTATATATAAAATAGGCTCTACAGAGCCTATTACAAATACTCATTTAAAAGTTTTCATATAATGTTTAAAGTTAAATATTATTACATAAGTTAATCTTTTCAACAAACTGAAAAGATACTTCAGTAGTTTTCATTATCCTATGGCTCCAATTCCCCCATGTTCCCCTTACTACGATACACTAATCGTAGTTGGGGGATATGGGGTTCCCTAAAATAATAATAATATATTTCAAATTGAAAAATCAAGAAACATTATTTTCATTGTATTCTTAAACTCAATAGTTAAAATCTTACTATCGCAATGCTTAAACAAACATGGACTACTTTAAGTTTTATTTATTTTGATGAAGGAACCTATACGTTGACTTTATAAAATATTATTTATAAACGTAGGTATATTAGAATTTAATAATAATAGTTCACCTGCCAGGTTCCAAGTCCTAAAATTGGCATTGATCGTCCATTATTCAATTTTATAGCGGGAATTTTCACCATTATAATTTTTTACTGAAAAGAGTCAACAGATTACGTGTCTTCAACAATCTGAGAGGAATAGACTACTAAATTTGTTTATTTTTTTTCTTATATAAGCGGTGTGCCTCCTTATCTGAAGTGAATATTAACTGATTAAGCGAGTGGACAAAATTTTTTTTGTTTACCTTTAATTATTTTCCTGTTTTATTTAAAGACTAGTGGGCCCGTGCGGGGCTACACCCGCTTGAAATAAGAATATTAATTAGGAAATTGAAAACTAAAGATTCAGTCAATTCAGTAAAACAGTTACGACATAAAACAACTGTTACGGCAATTAGCAAACTCGTCGAACTAAATACTTTAAATTGACATAACTTTTTTATTTATGAACCGATTGTAATAAAATAAGGAAAGGAAGCTTGCCAGAATCCAAAGTTGAAAACCGCATCTAAATCGGTTAAGGCGATTCTGAGATTAGCGATAACAACCGCACAGACAAAAATTTACATTATATTATAAGTATAGATGTAGATTTTACTAAATCAGTTAGATACAAGATATACTTAACATTTGAGTTAGATATAATTTTTTAAATTTAAATTTTAATTAAGTGATTCTTACTTGTATCATATTATACATTGCACGATGTTTCATAACTTTTTTATTAACTTGTGTAATGCTGCAAGTAGTAAGTATATGTAATTTTTTCCTGTACGTTGATAAAAAAAACACCATATCATATCTTTGAAATACTCGTTTGTATAAAAGTCTGCCACTGATAACATTTAAAGTAAGTTAATTTATTTATTTATGGCTTGTCTTGGCGGACACGCACAAGTGTGCAACTGTCAACACGACTGGTTGTGGGTTCGATGGACGGAATTTTGCAAGGAGATATATGAATGTGTTGACGCCTCAATCTCAAGTAACAGCGAAACACTGTCTTTATGTAATTGATGGCGGAATCAGTATAAACGAAGTTGAGAATGCAATACAAACCCTGAAATATGATGGGCCCCAACAAATGAATGAAGTGGTATATTTGGGAAGGACGTTCAGTAGAGACGGAAGATACGAGATGGATGCGGAAAGGCGTAACATGAATTCTCGTTCTCTTCGTAGCATTTGCCTGCTTAGCTGATTGCATCCGTGATAGATACCTAGAATTAGATATTAGCGCGGAGGTCACGGTAAGAATGAAGAAGGCCATGCTCACCTTGTTTGGGTACGTCGAACGTATCAGTGATGAATATATGGCAAAAATAATTTATGATAGAAAAGTGAGTACCTTGGTAGGTGAGAGGTAAGAGAGGTAGGAGGAAACCTCGGTTGACCTTCGGGAACACAGTATAAAAGATACTGTAGGTCAGGTAAAAACCATGAGACCTCCGGTGGGCATGACTGACAAAGTTGATGACAGTGGACAACGCAAAAGAAGTATGTAGACTGTAGCATTTGAAGTTTCATTCTCTCTGACTGGCCTAGGCACTAGGGATACAGAGTGAAGCTTAGTTAAATTAAATGTGTAAATGCTAGTAAATGTTTGTCATTATTTAAATACACTTTAAGGTTTTTTTATAGAACTAAAAAAAATGCAAATGGAAAAAAATCTATTATGCATAATTTTAATTCTCACATTTTTTAAAGAGTAAGAATCAAGTCCAAAATCACTGTGCATATAGTTAGATATCTTCAACTATAATTGAATTGAATCATAATTTTATTAAATGAACAGCAACCAAATCACATAAATGTAGCCTACATTTTATTCTCATGTACGAGTATAAGGTTTGTTAATGTAATGTTTCATCGAAATCCGTTATGTAGTTTTTGCATGAAAATGGAATAAACATGATAAGATTTAAATTATAGAAACAATAACATGGAACATTATAGAAATAATTAATAAAACTAATTGGCATTCATCATGTTGGTGCCTCACTCATAACAATGGGTAGGAGCTTAGAGTAGCACCTTGAACTTGCAACTGAATTCACATTTCTGATGTATTATATTATATTTATGAAATATTATATTTGATAAAATATTATATTGAGGTATCTTACTACTACTTTTGTAATTTCTTGTATTATTTAATTTTTTTTCAACTTAACACTTAAGTAAAATAGAGAAATTAAATGACTGTTACTACTTAAAACAATATATTTTTATTTACAATTAATCAAACTAATAACAAAATATTACTTAACCTACATATCAGTGAGTGCATTTTAAGCAAATTTTTCAGATGAGCCTTCTGCCAGAAGTTCTTGTTCAGCCGCTGTTTTTGCAGCTTGTATTTGAGGGCGTACATACGTAAAATATTTATAAAAGTGATCTCCAAGAAGCACAGAACCGTATAGAGTTAAGGCTATACAGCACAAAACGCCACCTTTATGCAATTTATCATATATTACGGTTCTCGGATATTTCTTCATCTTTACTGTAAAAAAGAATAATTCAGTTTATGTAAAATGTTAATCTAACATAAGTATTCTCGGATCGCCATAATTAAAAAACAACAATATAAGTATTTATGAAAATATTTGTAAGCATCAATTGATTTATTCTTAATTTATTGTAATAATTATTACAATAACTTAAAAATTACCTTTTTTAATGAGCACTAGAGTAAATAAATAATTTTATATAAAATATAACCTAAATTTAGACAATTACTGGTGACATTGACATTTGATAGAATTGACAATTGTAAACTTACCATATTTTTTTAACAATACATACTCAATACATATTTTAAAAAAAGATCAAATTATTACTAAATAAATAAAATAATAAATTTAAAATCAATTAGAAAATGTAAATATATAATGAATATCAATAGGTATGATACCATATTATCAATCGAATTTTGAAGGATTTTAAAAAGTTAATATAACATACGGCTTAATATAAGTAAGGCTTATTTATACTTTTACAAAATTATGTAGATTTGTGTAATTGATATACATTTCAAACTTGTATTCTTAAGAATAGAAAGATAAAGGAAATAGATACCTTATCGAAGGGTACAGTATCGTGCAGTACTTTACCCAGTATTATAAGGCAGCACATTGTATTAAATATCTATAACTGATTATTTATAGATTTTGCTGATCTGTGGTAGTAGCATTAATTAAACGAAATATTACTGACATAATATATCAATTGTATTGTCAATTTTAAATTTATTTGAACACTAGGTTATATCGTATTTATTATATTTTAATAAATATTAACAATTATGCTCAGTAATTGTATGATTTCAGCATTTAAAAACGTCAGAGCAATTGTCCAATTACGACAATTTTCTGCTAAGGTGCCGACAACTCCAGTAAATACATTAGAGAATAATAAAATTAAAAGAACTGGAGTTGACGCTAATACAATAGCATTATTAGAAAGACTATCTCTAGTTAAATTTGATACTGAAGAGGGTGTCAAAGTGTTAGAGGACTCTATTGCTTTTGCAGATAAAATTCTTCACATAGATACAAGTAATGTGGAACCTCTTTATACAGTTTTAGAAAATCAGTAAGTAACTCATTCAAAAAAGTATAGTATATTTTTATGTATATTAAAAATTGCATGTAACATTCAACACTTGTTCTTTATACAGAAACTTAAATCTACGTGAGGATAAAATAACACAAGGCAATTGTCAAAAAGATATTCTAAAGAATGCAGCTGTAACTGAGGATGATTATTTTGTTGCACCACCAGGCAATATACCTTTACATGAAGTTCAAACTGATCAAAAACAACTGAAAAAGAATGAAAATTGATAAACAAAAACTTTTATTATTGCAAAAATTTTTCAAAGTTCAACAGGAGTCTTCTAGGAAAATTATATTAGATCTAAAACCACCAAGTACTCTACTGCTTCAAAATATTCATTACAGTTGGTTAAAATCTATTTATGGTAAAAGTCACAATCATTTCCCTGTTTATTTAAATAAAAATGTTACACAAACTTGTAAAGCACAAAATTATGGCTTCATCTGTCATCATACAACAGAGAATATCAAGAGTATTGTAGTAGAATGCAAAAATGACAAATATAGTCCAATAAATACATTGAATTTTCAACTAAATGTTGTTGTACCGCAAACTGATATTATACAATGTTTTATACAATGGCAAAGATATAGGAAATACTGGTGGAGCTCGGTAAGTTAAGACACTATCCTTTTTTACATTGCATATTGGGTGGTGTAAATGGTTAATAACCTCTGAGTAGAGATTGAATGTACATCCGTCACATTTATAAACATAATATGTTGTTTTACTGTATATTTGCTATAGAACACAGTTTTTGTAACATGGTAAATATTTAATTTTAATAATTTAGTTTTCTTTAGTATATATACCTGCATATATCAGGATAGTCATAGGGTGCTTATTGTCAAGACAATCAGTTTTCCAGTTTAAAGAGACAATGCTTATTTATTAAAATAATAAAATTTTCCCTTAGTAAATGTTTTATATAAATTTCCTATACAGGTGACCACAACCCCGAGTCTTTTCTCAATAAATGATATGGAACACAATGTTGACAGTTCCAATGTAAATATTATAGCTAACTTCAGTTGGGGGCAACATATTGTTGAAACTGTAAATATTAATACTAATGGAGAGGAATTGAATAAGAATGTAAGTTTAAACAAGTTGTTTATTAGGTTTATTTGAGACCATTGTGACTCAGTGATCATTATGTATAATGAGTTGTGGTTTGTTTCCTAACTTGACGAAATGAATTACATTTGTTTCCTCACTCCCAAAAATCCTGATTGACATGGTACCCATTTCCGTCAATTAATTTATAGCCTTGGAACTTCAATAAAAGCAGAGTGGAGTGGAGTGACCAATAAATTATCTTTGCCTACCTTGCTAAATAAAGTCTAAAGTTAAAAACTATGTTTTGCAACATTTTTATATTTTCTTATTTAAGAGATATTTTATTTGTACCGTAATAATAATGCTTTTCTTAATATTTGCCCATTTTATTTGGGTATGTGTTCATACTTATATTGAATAACAAACATATATTTATTGTAATTTTAATATGAACTGAAAATGTTTCCAGAATATCAATGGAAAATCCTGCCTTACCTGTAACCTGGGTGTTGAAACTGCCTTCTTAACTCTTTTATTAGATGGCCTTACAAATACAACAAAAGAGGAATATCTAAGATTACACAATAAAATGGCTCCCTATAAAATTTCTTTTGCATTAGATAGCGAAGGTACTGTAGAAGGTAAAAAAAAATAGTAATTTTTAGTCTGTAAATAAACTTGTTTTTTTTAATATAGGTCAAAAATTTACTTGACTCTTTCAGATCCAAAAGTGTTACATACATTAAAAGAATTGTCGACACTTATGTATCATAATTTGAATATAAAGAAAATATCAACTTGGCTTCCAAATTTTACACTGGCTTTAAAAGATCAGGTGATATTCAACTATATTTTATTTACAAATTCATCATTTAGTAATTTTAGAAAATTAAAACAAGATTAAAATACGTCAGATAAGGTAGAAAGTATAGTATATATAGTTATAGAAGTTTGCATTATAGTCATGTTATTTGACGTGTAATATATTTTTGAAAGCCAGTTATTTATATCGCCAGGCTGTTCATGGTTCAAGGGCAGAAACGTGTGACTGTGAATGGTTATGGGTTCGATTACCACTCGAGGAACTGAAATATTTAAGATTTTTATTTCTTTGCTCTGGTTTCGAGACAAAGCGCGGCGTTGAGTTCTGCCAATCAACATGGGTGGGGTGGAGTGTCATAACACTAGGCTCCCTTGACCTTGCTACGGGACCTATACGGGATACAGCCTGAAAGCTGATATAATTGTAAAATAAATATATAAAACATCTATTCAACAGATTACAGAAAATCTACATTTAGGTGTAACCTACACAGTAATTCTTAATGAGAATACATTAGTGAATGGTATTTTTCATTTGCTTAATAGCAGTACTATGTTGAAGGTAAGTGTTTTACATTTAAACATTTTCCATAAAATATAAGTAGAGATAGAGAACCTAGTGTTAAGATGTTCCTTTCTGTAACGCCCAAATTTCGAGGTATAATATATTTTTAGCTTCGCTTTTTATCTCGCATATAGCAGGGTAAACAAAGGAAACCTAGTGTTAAGGCACTTTATTGTCCACTTTCCGCCGGATTATCGAGGCTTTGCGTGTTGAAAAGAGGGACTCAAAACTCCCAACTCCCGCTTGTACCACGACAACACGACGGCCTGAAATTATAATTAATTTATACTTTTTTATTATACCATAAATGTATTTAATTTATAAATATAATTTATCTTATCTTATTGTTAATAGCATAAATGCGTATTTGTTTTTTTCATTATGATCGAGACAAGCAGTCTTCTGTTTGTCGTCTAATATTAAACGTCATAGCTGATTTTAATAAGTTAAGAAAAACATTTTAGTTTGAATAATATAACGCATTTCTCAAAAATATTATTTAAATTGTATGAAGAAATAATATATTTGGCTGATCACTCGGGGGAATGATTGTGTTTAAAATATTTTAATTTCAACGCAATTTCTCGAACATGATATCAAAAACGGAGAACGGAATAAAGCGTGAAATTGTTTCCTTTTTTATTGTAATATAGTTTAAATTCAACTCGTACAAAAAGTAACGCTCCTCCAGCGGGTTCGCCCGCTTGAAATAGACGATTATTTGTTGAATATTATTTTTATATATTTTGGGAAAACTCGTTTATTATTTTGGTAGGTATAATAAACGATATAACACCTTTCCTTCCTTTAGGAAATTTTCCATTTGCTCGCAAAATGTCGTATTTATTACAAAATGTTTCGTTATTTCTTATCTAGGATCTTATCTATATTCAACAGGTAGCTGTTGCTCCACAATCTCCTCTTTCTTCCAGTGAAAGTTTTTTTGTGTTTTAGTATCGTAAAAACAGTTTTGCATTCGAAATTTCGATTATTTTGAAATCATAGACACTTCAATTACATTTTTGTCTATACATATAGAATTAATTCAATCCTATGCCTAAGCAAATCAATTAAAATGCTTAATATTAAATACGTTATTAATTATTTCTTAGTTTGCTTTAGCTGGACCACTAAAAATGTAACTGATCGCTGCCTGTACATAATCAACAATGTTATAGTCTATTTGCGTATTTGTTCACGGTACTGTCAGAAACGACCGATTTAAATGTTTTTAATATGTTAAGGTTTTCACTATTTTATTTTAGGTAACTTTTCTTTATATTTTGTGTTGGTTTTATTTCAAACGGTTGATAATTTCAAAATGCATATTAATCTTCACGTTTATAATGGCTCTAAGAAATAATTAGGAATCAACTTTTCCACCCAGACGAAATCGCGGGCATTGCTAGTATTTATATTTAAATCAAAAATATTTCAAATATGTATATGTTCATAAAAGTTACAATACCACAAACAGAAATTACAAGTATCAGACCAGCACTTTATGGTTTTCAGTATAATTTGAAGCGTAACACAATACGCTACTTAACTACGCTTATCGAACTAACGTTGTAATTGACGTAACCGCAATGAGGTTTAAACAGTAAAATATTATTATTTGTGATTATAACCATCAAATTTGATTTTAAAAATTATATAATTGTCGAATATAACCTCCTTTTTTGGGAGTCGGTTAAAAATACTTCTCTTCATCTTGTACTTTTCATAATGAAATTGTTAAACAACTGTTATTTCATTTAATTTTTATATGGAAATGAGATTATTTTTTATCACATTGAATATTTTTTATAATCCATTGTAGTAAATTTTATATATGCTCTTGCTTATTATGTTATTTAGTTTACTAATATTTATATCACATATAATCTAATTTTATTACAAAATATATTTAGGTCTGTATAATGAAATTTAATTTATTAATTATACTTTTGTATTCTTTGTTTCAGGAACAAATACATGTGGCTGATTTTGATTCATATGCTGCTTTATTGTGTGGGAAAAAATAATAAGCTAAAGATTTTGTAATTAGTGTTGTAAATAAATAAAAGAAACACATTTTTTTTCACTTCAAAATTTTAATTCTTATTACAAGAATTACATTAAAATCTTAGAAGCTAGGTTTAAAAGAAAATAATTGATCTAAGTCTGGTTAAGTAATTTCGAATTCATTTGAAAAAAAAAATCAATCCACTATGGATAGTAAAAAAGTTTAATTATCTTAGTGGAAGATAAAATACTTATGGAGTTTCATAATGTTACATAGTCCTATTCACTTAGAAGAACGTCGATCTTTACAAATATTACTGTATTTTTGATAAAATTCTGACAATGTAATAGATTTTTTCAGTTTATTTTGATGTTTGTGCGTTTGATATTTAATCAATTTTTAAAACTGGCAACATTCATCTAGTGGACACTATTTACGTCATAAACATAATTTTTCGTTATATTGTATAGAAATATATTACTATATACTTACTTATACATTGCCTAACAGTTATTTCTAAATAGTTACTCATTGCCTAATGTGGTAAAGTTAATGGCATGCCCACAAATTATCTCGTGGAAATGTCAAATGCAATATAAGTAATACAAATTTGGTGTCAGTATTAACTTATAATAAGTTCATAACTTGAATTTTAGCTAATTGTTTTGGTAATCGACAAACAAGATTTAAATAAAACGTAATCAACCTGTCATTTGTATGTAAATTGTTTATTACAAATATTTAATATACACTTCAATAATATTATTAGCCAATTTAAAATATTTAATGTATAAAATTACTATTCCTATTTCCTCTTAAGAAAATGAAACTCAAATTCATCATACAACACTTAGTGATAATGATCCATGGTTAAGTCAAAGGAAATTAAGTTAATTTTAAAAGTACATAAATTTAGTATAGAATATGACAAATGCCTTAAATAAGTTTTCACAGCTGTAACACCTCACTTGTACAACTAGATCTTAGGTAATATTATTGACTTATAATAATAACTTGACTCCTGTCAATTCATTGCACTCTCTTGCGGCTTAGGCTGGTAGTTGCAGCTTCTTACCTTTGAGAACTGAAAAGAAACAACAAAAATTATATATTAAAATTTAATACAAAAAAAAAGTAGTGATTTAAAAAATCTGAATATTCTTCTATTCAATTAGGCCATTACAAGCACTTTTGAATCCTCAAGTTACTTAGAAATGTCGGTAGTGTCAGTCCTACAGGAAGGCAGTTCTGTATTAAGTCATATTAGTAACATTAGATCTACAAATTATTTTTTTATCTAGGCAGATGGAATCTAATATTAAATTGCACCATTCAAATTTTTGATATCGAGTCATTGTCGTGTTTAGTGGCGAAACTTAATGCCATTCTTTATCTTCATACTTTTATTATTTTTCGCTTACCAGAGCAAAGAAAATATAAATAATTCATTCCCCTGAGCGGAAACCTAACCCATAACCGTCGTGTTTACAGTAAGATGCTATACCACTGTGCCAATATGGGCTCTAATTTTTAATAATTCAGAGTACTATTATCATATCAACAAATCAGTATGTTATCACCAAATCAGTATTAATTTTCATTTTATGAGAATCCTCATAAAAAAAGTATTATAATTTTGTAGAGGCTATGATCGATACGACGATAATGACCGATCATTCAAAATACCACTTAGAACGGTGTTGAGTTCTGCTACTCAACATGCCACACCATGCCAATAATATATAATTTATAGAGTACTGACTCCAACATTATACAATATGAGAGCTAGTATTGTATAATGTTTGAGCAATAGCTCAAACAGTTTGAGCAATAGCACAGATACCATATTCATGAATATATTTAATAAAATATATTCATGAATATGGTATCTGTGACTAATACATAGATAATGGAATAAGCAAAGTTGAAATGTAGTAAAAAACTGCATAAAAATAAGCTGTAAATAAACAGGAATAGACATATTCATTAATATATTATATATATTTTTTACAAACATATGCTACATTGTTATGACAATTCAAAAATAAAACAACATGTAAGAACCTTGGAAGCAACATTGCTGTACAATGTCATAATTATAACTATAGATTTTTTTATTTACTTATGAATAAGTCTTCATTTTAATTACTGATTTAAATAAATATTCTTTATCAGCTTTTTCAATTTTTTTTAAACTTTTTTATTCGGTTTTTGTAGAAAACACCTAGATTTTTAATGTATTAATTATCAGTTTTATTTTACATATGTGAATAAGATTTTAATCTATACTAATATAATAAAGCGGAAGAGTTTGTTTGTTTGTTTGAACGCTAAGATCTCTGGATCTACTGGTCCGATTTACTTTGTTTTTGTTTTGTATGAAAGCTGCATTCTTCAGAAGTGCTATAGGCTATATAACATTACATTACACATATATACTAATATATTAAAATACTTTTTAATTTGACATGCAATTTATTCTGCCATGTTAACAACAACCGTCGCTAAGAGACTGTTACTAAGCGCCGACTCAACCTTATGTGACAATGTTTTGCAAAAATTATTTTTATGTGTTATTACTAATTCTATTCATAACTGAAAGTAATTTCATAAATATATTAATAAATATTTCTATAGTTCAAGCAGGCGTAGCCGCATGCGGGTCCGCTAGTAAATTATAAAAGTAGATAATTATAATGGGAGTTAATTTACATTTTATTATCAATGTCTATAAATACATACCTTTAGTAATGTAGAGGTAGAAGAAATCGCAGTACAAAACGGTCTGTACTATGCCGGCAACAATGGCAATTGGCTCATGGTGATTTTCAACAATATAACGGTATATCTGTAAAGACAAACAAAATATTATTTCATAATGTTAAACATACATTTTCACTTACAAATTCTATTTCACATATAACAGTGCAAGTAAAAATATTTTGTGTTAAGACACTTTGTCCTCTACTTTCTTTCTCTGGTGGCATAACTCAATGCTACTTTGTCT
>DWNA01000517.1:0-22362 GCA_018249835.1 Heliconius besckei | reverse complement strand
CAAGCTTATTTTTATTTCTTAAATTATGTTGATGGAGGTCACTGTTTTTATTAAATTTATTAATATTTTTATGCACATATACTAAGTTGTCGTAAATATATTGGGAGTGTAGTGTGAGGATGTTAAAAGTCTTTAAATTTATTCCTTAGTGACTCTTGTGGACCCATTTTATAGACTGCTCGGACTGCCCGTTTTTGGAGCACAAAAATGGTATCTGTGTCAGCGGCACTGCCCCAAAGTAATAGGCCGTAAGACATAATGATATGAAAATAGCTGAAGTATACTAAACGCGCGGTGTCAACATCGGTCAGTTGACGAATCTTACGGACAGCATACGCTGCCGAACTAAGTCTACCAGATAAAGTTTCTATATGCGGACCCCATAGTAACTTAGCATCTAATGTTATACCTAAGAAAACAGTTTCATTAACTACTTTAAGTTCCTTATTGTTCATCAAAACCCTGGTTTCTACTTGTTGCACATTCTTAGTAAAGAACCTGATACATTTAGTTTTACTACTGTTTAAAAGCAAATTATTGGCACTAAACCAGTGTAATATCCTAGAATGAGCATTGTTTACATCGTCAATTACCAATTGCCGTCTATTAACCTTGAAAACTAAAGATGTATTATCTGCAAACAACACCATTTCACAGATATCTCTCATAAGGTGAGGTAAGTCATTAATGTACAAAAGGAACAAAAACGGACGGACAAAAATAGAGCCTTGTGGCACCCCCAATGCTACAGGTGACCCCTGTGATAGTTTCCCGTTGACATTTACCTTTTGAATCCTATCACTTAAATAAGAAGTGAGAAGATCTAAAGCAATGCCTCTTATACAATAGTAGTGTAGCTTCCTGATACGAGTTTTATGCTGCACACAATCAAATGCTTTGGATAAGTCACAAAACACCCCAAAGGCATCACGTAGGAGTCACGTGCCAAGCCGCGAATACACTCTAATAATTTGACCCCAGCATCAGATGTTGACCTTGACGAGTGAAACCAAATTGACCTGTGTGCAGTAATTTATTTTTATTAAAATAAGTAAGAAGCTGACTGAGTATCAGCTTTTCAAATATTTTACTAAACGTAGGTAGTACTGAAATCGGTCTGAAATTTGTGGGGTCTTGCGTACTACCTGATTTAAACAATGGAGTTATTTTACTATATTTCATCAAATCAGCAAACCCTCCACAATCAATACATCTATTAAAAATTGTAACTAAATCAGGAATCAAAATATCAATTAAAGAATTTATAATATTAACTGACACACCCCACAAGTCGGCTGTCTTTTTCATACTAATTGATTTGAAAGCTACACTAATGTCTGAATAATTTACATGACGGAAAACGAAACCATTATAAAATTCGGGAGCATTGTCTTTAATTAACGATTCTGCAATAGTGGTGGAAGAACTTAAATCGTTTGTTAGACTGACTGGGAAAGTAGAGAAAAACTTTTCAAATGCAATGGCCACTTCCAAATCGGAATCATCAATGTGGCCGTCAATACTAAGTTTAAAATTAGAATCTTTCACCCTAGTTCTCCCAGTCTCGGCATTAATAACCTTCCAAGTGGCTTCAATTTTATTACTACTATTTCTGATTTTTGTTTTTATAAATACAGATTTTGCAATTTTGCAAACTCTTTTGAATATTTTAGAGTAAGATTTTAAGTACTCTTTAAACTCTTCATCACTATTAAACTGTTTTTCATAATATAACATATACAGTGTCTCCCTACTCTTATAAATACCTGCTGTGGCCCAGTCACAAAAGATAGGACTATCAGTAATTGTAATCTCTTTGGGATTAAATATTGAATGAAATTTATTAATAAAAGAGTAATAAAAAGAATTGTACAAAGAATTGGGAGGTAAAGTTATATCTAAAACTAGTAAATTAGTTAGTAAACTAACTCTCATACGTTCCAAACGACTAACTGTGACAGGTACAAAAGCAACTTTTTTCTTAACCTCCTGTTTTTTCTTACTATAGAATTCTACTAGCTGACCAGAGTGGTCAGAATCCAATTTATTAATAATGCTTTTGTAACATGGAATAATGTCAGTAAATATGTTATCTATACAAGTACTAGTCGTAGGAGTTATTCTGGTTGGCTCCATAAATAAATTAAGTAAATTGTGTGACTTCAAAAGACTTAATAAATTAATAGTGGAACTTAAACTTTCCAAAATATTAACATTAAAGTTACACACACACTAACAAAGGCTTACCCGACTTGGTGAGTTTGCTTAAGGCCTCATCCATTACTTCTAAAAATAATTTTAAATTGGCGGAGGGAGGTCTGTAGACACATATAACAATGAATTGCTCTATTTGAACACACGCTAATTCGATAGAACATTCTACAGAAAGGGACACAATATCTTTCCGTTCCTTAAACTTAAAGTTTTTGTTTAATATAATAAGCGACCCCCCGTGTATTGTGTTGATTCTGCAGAATGCTAGTACTAGGTACTAGTAATGCTTAATACTAGATTCCCAGGTTAATTCTGTCTACCCTGATATGTGCGGGGCACAGCGTGAGACTTAAAGAAATTTAAATAATTCCAGTGGAAAATCTGGAACATTGCGACTTCCTGGCGCTTCGCAACATGGTGATCAGGACGCACCTGCAGGACCTGAAGGACGTGACGAGCTCCGTCCATTACGAGAACTACCGGTGCCGCAAGCTGGCCGGCCTCTCACACGACGGGAAACCGCACAGGATCAATTCTAACAAGTATGTTTAGTTTTTTTTTTCTTTTCTAATTTATGTTTATTTATATTTGTATAATTTCTGTTTGTGGGTATTTGATGAATATTTATTGTATTTTTAATGTAAGATATACTTTTTTGGTTAGGTTATATTGTCTAAATATTGTTATTTATAAGTTTATGAAATTTTTGTGACTGTTGATATATGATTAATCATTTTTGGAAAAATTTGACAATAATTTTCTGCACTTTCATCTCAAACTGTACATTTTGCCTAGTGTCATTAGATCAGATCATCAAATACCCTAGCAGTTTTGGTATCATACTATATATCTATCTTCTGACTTCTCATAACAATTAAAGTTGAGTTTTTTTTAATTTAACATTTTCTGCCAGTTCATTAACAGAATAGATGATTGATTTTAACATTCGAAGGCATGGACTAACAACCTGAGTAGACAGGGTTGGTATGGTACAGTTAACTTTAATGTATTTATAAGACTGCCGTCACCGTTATAAGGTGACCAGACTTCTTATTTTTATATTGTTACTAATCTGTCCTTAAACAATTGTTTTAAATAATACTAAAAATTATAAAAAATACAATCATTTCTGCATGTCTGGTCACCTTCGGTTCGGTGTAACTTTTTTATTATCGTTTTTGAGCTATTGATTAGATTCATCTCACTCTCTTAGCGCTATAATTGCATACTACATTCTTTATCGATTCGAATGTTTTGTGCCTGGGCATGCAGAAATGATGTATTCACTTCCTCGTCATGGATTATTTTAAATATATTTATTACCTTTATTTATGTGTTTATTTACACGATGACACTGGTTGGCGCCATGTTTGAATGTTTTAAAATATCCATGACATTGTGTCATTAATCATAATAAATATGCGATTCATGCGCTTTCGCAGTGGCATTAATAACAATTTATCGTTCATTATTTATATTATGCGCTGTGTGATGCATCGCGTGCCTCGCCGCCGTGCACCGGTGTTATTGTTCGGACGGAACAATTGGTTCAAACTGTCATACAAACAAGTTTACATTGATTATATGAGCGGGTCATAACGCTCCTACGACGCTACATTGCATTCTTTTCGGGTGTGGTCCGACAATGGAACATTACATATCTAATTATTTATAACCCAGGTTTGTTGTCCTTTTAATTACAACTATTGTTGAATGGTAATTTCTGCTTACATGTATTTTTCAGAATAAATAAAATTGATTATATTTATTTTATCAAATATTAATGAAATAAAAATTCAATAAACTTTCATAAACTTAACCAAATATAAAACATTCGAGAACGTCATATCACAGTGTAATAGTAAAATATTATATCCAAATTTCTATTTCTGAAACAACAAATCCGATCCGAACAATAAGACCAAAATAAAAAATAACACACCGGCACTTTTGTCGAACACGATCGATACATTAATCGTTGGTTAGCTAATGCCATTGCAGCGTGTGCGATATGGCTGCGGTGCGCTAACGCCATTGTTGCTATTCAGTTTCTGCCCGCAAGGACTGATGAACAGTTTCATGACCGTGTGGTAAGTGCCGCCGTACATCGTCACACCATTATATATTACAGCACGGGGGTTGATATTTTGTATACTCGTATATTTATAGTTTTTTGTTTATATTAGTCGTTATAGTTCTTTTTTCATTTTTCTTCTTTCTAATTTTTCTATTGGTTTTGGTCCAGATAAATGTTAACGCACGTATTTTTAGTATTGTTTAGCACGGCTTAAGTAGTTTATTTTATATATTCGAGTTATATTTGTAACGTATGGCATGTTTCATGAATCGCTGGTTATTTCATAAGTGCATACTATATTATACATAAATGCTAACAAAAGTCATAAGTGAAAGCAAGAACTTCATACATCATCACATGATTTTTATTATAAATATTAAAGAGACAACATATATTTAACTTCTTTCTGATACATAGTGTACATATGTATAACAATTTCAATTTGCATATTTGATTTATATTCCGTCTACGTTTTAAATTTTTTAAAGGTGCACAAGTAAAATACCTATTCTTTATATTTTTGAATCTTTTGGTATGGTTAACCAGAAATTTTTATTATACACAGTTTATAAATACATAATATATTTGACAGCCCTAACCTTTAAATCTATTTCGTTGCATGAGTTGATTTTGTTATTAACATAATATGATAAATACAAATGTTTATACAAATACCTTTGGGCGCACGAGTTAACCTTGCTAAGTAATATTATTGATACTATGTTTGTTCTCAGGAATCCATTGGCCCAAATGGAAGAAGAGAAAAGAGAACATGATCTTAAAATGAAGAAGATGGAGAGTGAGATGGAACAAGTATGTCTAAGATATCTTTTGCTTCACGCTGCACCCGTAGCCAGAGAAAACATAGTGATATGACACTCCACAGCCCCCGCTCCGTCCTGTTTTTAAGACATTGCATGTTGAGTGGCGGAACTCAAAGTCACTCTGCTACCATTCTGAGGATTGTATAATAATTATTCTAGACACATATAAATACTTTTCTGAATAAACGTTGAATACACGATCATGTTGTAGAGATGGGCGTTATAGTTTTTTTCCGCTAACGGTTATGAAACCGATATATGGTTTTCGTATCGATATCAAAAACGGTTTTCAGATATCGTTTTTTTTTCGACTTGTCAATAAGCGCAATCATAAGTATAAAATTATAATATAATTATAAAATATTTAATTAGTATTACATAAAAAATCTTTTATAAACTATAAACATAAGTTAAAAAAATAATATTTAATAATTAAATTGAAATAATGTTAAAATACAAAATCATATTTTAAATCCAAATTTGTACCTTATTCATTTATTTAGAAGTTCGATTTCATAACGATGAAATAGTAACTCACTAAGAAAACCGCCAAGACATGAATCTGCTAGTTAGTTAGCTATCGGATATTCGCTTCATTTCTCTTACACCCGTGAAGAATATACGGATAGAAAGAGAGGTAGCGAATATCAGTTCATCAGATATTCGCCTTATCTCATTTACGCCGCCCTACCCTTAAGACGAAGTTAGTTTCGATATAAAATCGTTTGACGTTTCAGAAGTTTTGCGTTATTACGTTTTTGTTCAGATCACAGCTATGTTGAATTTTAAGTTTCTGTAAAAACGGTTTTCTAAAAACATGTATCGATACGGTATGTTTTCCTTAACATATCGGTTTTAAGTTACGTTTCGATATATCGAACTCATCCCTATCATGTTGCGTGTAACTTTTGCAACACTCATTTTACATAAAATACATTCTAAAAGCAATGTTTAAGTATTTCTTTTATTCTGCATTCGTTTATTATTGATGACGTTCTATGCATATTTATTGGTTTAAATTAATACGTAATAACTTATTCAAGGAAGTGGTTTTCGAACAAGAAGGCGCTGTTAGTTCCTTTTCCTTATACGGACTTGCAATGTAGGACTAGTACATTGATTTATGCAAGAATCCTTGTGTGAATTTTCAAGTTATTTATTATATGATCAAAAAATTATGGCTTAATAACAAACGTTATTTATATGTGTGATTTTAAATATGGTATGCAAATCGACTTATAAATTCATTCACGCCTGATACAGAATTGTAATCTAAATTGAAATATGCCAGGTATTTGAAACAAAAGTGCGCGAGAAGCGCGCCAAGCTGAAGGAGTCCGAGGCAGAGTTGGCGCGCCGGCACGAGGCAACGCGGCGCGCGCTCGAGGCGCAGGCGCGCGAGCTCGAGGAGCGCCAGCGCGCGCTGCTGGCCGAGCAGGCCGCCTGGGAGCGCGAGACCGGCCTGTCACTTGACGACCTGCGGCGACGCTCGCTCGAGGCCAACAGCAAGGAGTGAGTACATCTATGTAGACACGCGTACAGCACGAGCCAATTACGCACATGTACATGTATTGTTTTCTCACTTGACGTTGGCCACGTTTGTTTTTACTTTGTCAAGCTGTATCTCATATTAAGGCACTCCGTTCCTTCTTTTCCTTTTATCTCTAGAGACATTACGTGTTGAGTGGCGGAACTCAACGCCGCGCTTTGGCTCGACCCCAGGGCGAAGAAATTAAAATATTAACTATATAATTTTCTCAAGTGGGAATCGAACCAACAACCTGTTTTACCCATTTACTGTCACACTTTGTGCCCCGACTGACCTCTGCTATTTTATAATCTCATTCATTTATACCTTCTCTGCTGTGGTAGTCTAGTTGAGATAACAGAGTTACGGGTAATCAAATCTACGCTAATTCGGATGAAAAGTATATAGTGATATATCGAAATATACTTAAGAAATGTCTGGTTCTTCTAGGCACATATTTTTATAAATATAGAACCTATCTATATAATCACACAAGTGTAATTTTAATAATAACAAAAATATTACATACCAAAAAAGGTACGAACCATGAGAGTCTGAGTCTGTAGCGTATTAAAAAAAAATATTTAATAAATCCATTTCTATCTCCAGGACGGTCGATGGCAAGGATAAAAAGGATAAGAAAAAGAAAGGTTTGTTTTAATCGCCATTGTTCGCGTCGGCTTCGCACCCACCGTTACTGTTGCGTGACTAACATTGGAGACCTACAGTCCTACATACATGCTTCTCTCAGGACTCTATTTCGGTCCTATATTTTGATTTAACATATGCTAATATTGTTACATTTATAAATGAAACTCTTTAACCGGATTAATTACGTATATGTAATTAGAATTATTCACTTTTGGAAACTCAACGCCTTATACACTCGGCAGCAGCCCGTGGTCACGGGTAGACCAAAAAAGTGTATTTCTAAATATAGACGATTAATCCGCCTGAAAAGTTTTATTTTAAATTTGTTAAAATCGGGAAAATCACAGATGTTATTTTTTTCTATATCAGAATATAGACAGTTTAGAGTTGAAGTGGTATTTTGTGTTTAACACGTAAATAAAAAAATATTTGTTTATAGTCACTATATTACTCTGTCCTTTCAGACTATAATGTGTTCTTTCAAGTTCTTTTACTATGTACTTACTAGACAAAAAAAGTGTAAATTTTTATTCAATTAGACAGATTCAACCTTTCACTATTTCTATTGACTGAATTTGTAAAAATAAAATAATATAAACTTGGACTCTAAACTGGTAAAAAAAAGCGAAATTCGAAACAAAAAAATAATTCGAATTATCGCAAACGACATTTACATTGTAAATGTATTTAATATTTTTACATGTATTTATTAATAGCTGTATCATACTGACGGGAGCATGTAAAGTGCTTCATCACAATGGCTAAAGCAACCATCGTCGGCTACCATGTTTGTACTGAACCCGTTTTAATAAAACTTTTATTTATACTTTCAAGGTATTTACTCTGCATATCGTAATGTATTGAAGAAGCGTACTTTGTAACCAAGCCGTCACTTGCACTGGCCTGAGATTTTACGAGATTTACTTATTATAGTGCCATTTCGATTAAATGTAAATCGCTTCGGACGTTTTATAAACACATTTACTTTTTTATGTATTGACTTGTTTAACTAACACGTGGGCTTCTGTTCTACGCCTGGTCTTATTGACGTTACTAAAACATGTCTCTTGTGATTTGTATATAAATTGTGACTTTTGTTTGTATGGGTTTTGTGTTATATCGCACGAACTGATGGGGTGAAAGCAATTTTGATTTATCAATTACTATTATACAATTTCAACTCATCATTTCATATATTGGTTGGTTTTTTTGACATTTGATAAAAATTTACATCGTAATGAAAATGTTTGATCTGTTGTACATTTCAGATTGGTCATTTAAGAATGTCACATCCGGAATTTCCATATAAAGTGAGCGGAAGATGTAAAACATGTTTTGTTATATTTAATTGACGAAAACTTTGTAATAAATCTAAAACAACGACACGATAGACTAATTGTATCAAACATTCGATAACTTTATACATTATGTTATTTATATTTATTATTAATATAAGAATTCCATGACAAAGCATTTATTTTATAAGCGGGGCCTAATTTTATGTGACTTTTGAACATTTTTGACATGATTTTGTTGTATAATTCTTTTTTCTTAAATTATTAAATAACTTGTTTTTTGGTGTCTCTCAAATTTCTGAAACGCAATAAAAAACATAATAAAAGATGTAGCGTTTATTAAATAGTGAACTTTAATATTTAGGATTAAAATTTTATAAAATACTTTGTGATATTTTGAATATCGTGATACCGGGATAAGACGTGAACGCAAATCACGAAATGGCTATAAAGCACAATTTTATTCGATTTACTCCAGCTTGTGACTCATATCGTCCACAAAGTTGCCAAAGTAGCCTGTAATTACAATTTGCTTGAATTTTCTTAAGAAGTGAAGTGGGAAACGCTCAAAATCTGTATGAAGTAAATATATATTACATACATACATATGAAGTTAGTGAGGCGCACGTGTGTTCGTAGACATCGGGGTATATACATTACTATATGTTATGTATACTGTTTTTATGACTCTATAAAAATCAGCAAACGATATAAATAACTATTAAAAAAAACAAAACGAAGGGCCGTCGGGCGAAGCGGCAGCGTTTGACTGTAAACACGAAGGAATGAGTTATTTCATATCCTCGCTCTGGTATCAAAAGAAAATTGATTTGGCTTCGAATTTTGTCACTCAACGTTTATTGACTCGAAAATTGAATGGAAAAGTGGGGAACAAAGTGTGTTAGCACTAGGTTCCCTCTACCACCTAGCCATGCGGGACAAAGCTTGAAGCTGCTTTTTAACATAATAAATTGCATATAACTCAATGTCTACACATTATTATAATAATACCATGTTTTTAATAATGCTAGCGTCATTTTGTTGAAATGTTTAATTAGATGTTATGCATCGTAGTTATTTGAAATTTTAGGAACACCATTCTAAATTAAACGAGGATTAGATATTTTTTACTTCTTTATAAAGTAATTGTACGAGTTCAGCTTAACGGTACGTTTTGGAGTGATAGAAGTGTGGAAGCTCATTTAATACTTCATGTATTGTGCTTAGTTTATCTGAACGATTACGAATGATTACCGCAATCGAATACATTATAATGCATATATCGATTTTAAAATTAGTACTCGAGTTTTATCATATTATTCTAGTTATAGCGCAGTTAGTGGGACAGAATAGTAAATTAGTTAAATGATTAATTAGTGATACAATAATAATCGAATTACAGATAGAGTTTTCAGTGTCATTCGTAATTGTTCGGATAACTGCTTAGTGATATTGATATGCTCATAGGTAAAGTGTGAGTTAGCCTTAGCCCTAGCTAGGTATTAGATTCTTTGTATCTAAAGAGAAGGGACTCGGTCGCCGACATGATTTTAACGATGATTTATATTCTATGTTTATTCGTAGTTCGTAATCGATACTAATCGACTCCTATCCTGTTATGAATAAATACATAAATTTATTATGTTACGTATGACTCTTAAATAGTGTACTCAATGCCTTGCTTCGTGTAAATATTTTTGTTTAGTCATTACCGTTACTCTGTTACTATATAATAGAGTGATTTATATTCAACTAACTCGTTATTTATGATTGCATAATCTTTATTTAATCGACATGCCGTGGTTAAATTTTGTATAATTTTCCTTACACTGCAGTATTGACTTCCGATCTAAAAGTAGATATGTAGTTTTAAGTATATTATTAATTTTGTATTTTGTGTAGGGCAGCGACCCATTACCATACGATCATTTGCTTATTACCAAGGATGTGTGATGATGGAGGGCAAAGTCGAGACGGTGTAATATATTGTACCTTTAATAAATATAAATAAATACGTAATATATAGGATATATTTGTTTTTATTGGTTTACCCTTTTTTATTTAAACAATATATTGTTGAAGAGAATTTATTGTAAAAGCCTCGTCCATATGACATTTTCTACTTGGAAGGTGTCATTTATTTATTTACGTACTGTTATTTATTACAGTGTAGGAGGAAATCTTTTGTGCATAACATAGCTCTTGAGTATCGATAAGCACAATTTGCAAACATTTTATAGCAACTGAAAGTGGTATTTATATTAAGGACATTGGCAGGACGGGGTTTAAATGAAAATTTTAAATATTTTCGTACGATTTTTTTTAATTTTGTATTCGACCATGATCACGCCACAGGACAACATCATCTGGATACATCACTATAAACCTTGCAACTCGAACGACGTTCACAAATAGTTTCAAACATGCAATTACCTACACTCATAACCTGTCACATCAATTACAACCTCAAAATATTCCGTAAACAACATGACTACAACTATTTATTATAATAAATCTTTGGCAGCACTATGGAAAATATACTTCTAATTTATATTATTTTAATCAAAATGCAACTTCGAATATAATATATTTTAACAATCACAACAGTTTCTTGATCTTACTATTTTATTTATTTGCTCTTAACAATGTCAGGTTAATACGATTATACGTACTTTGTCTAAAATATCTTATTAGGATCTATATCTTATATAATAATAAATATTTACAACAATACATTTCGGGGCTTTACTCCTTCAGGCTTCCATCATTTACATTCAAATGGTAAGAGAAGAATAAAAATATATTATCAATATAACATCTATTCAAAATATTTAAAAGCGATCAGATAAATTTTATTATACATAAATAAACATTTTTCATTGTAACATTGGTAAGATTTTCTATTTGTAAACGAAAATAAAGCAATCTGGCAACAGTCCCTAGTCTATGCGATCGAAATTTATTTAGGTGGTTAAATTTAGTAGGCAGCAACCATCTTTCATCTCCAACCCTGTTCCGATCTACACCTCGTCTAAATATAAAACTATGCAATATTAATAATTACTATTATTGGTGTTCTCGTTTTGTCCTATTAAAATTTCTACGTTCAAAACTTTGAAATCATTGAGGACGTTGTACTAAATCTCAAAAGTATTTTTTAATATCACAAATCTCTGTATCTCTAGTTTCTATTCTAATAGTAAAACAATATTATCGTAAATGCGATGGAAGTTAATTTACTTGACGATGTAGTCGAACGCTATATCTATTAATAATGTCAATTAGGTAGCTCGAAGATAATTCGAAAAGCTTCGAAGCGTTAAGAGTAAACTTCTTAATAGGAAATACGATTAATATTAATAAATGACCGACGTAATATGTAAAAATATCTTAATTTTACAAAAAGATGAGAATGTGCGGTTTTATTTATAATTAAATTATTGCCTTTTGCGATTAGCATCGATATATATTCTACGTTTAGAGGCACAACGGCAGCTATTGCATATATAATGGATATTTCCTATTTGTTATTCGTTTCTTATTTAGTAAATTTACAGATCACTTGTTCTCCCTATTGGAAATTTAATAATTATGTGTGTGAAACTAGCGTGAAGCAAGTTACATTTATAGTTAGGTCATTCTAAAAGAACAATCAAGTAAACAGACTAGGCATAAATACAAATGTGGGTAGGTTTTCAAATTCATTAATTTTCTTTTTTTTTTGTAAAATGATTGAGGGCGCCCGTACACGGTACGGGGGTCATGATTTTTTAAATATATTTTTAATATGATAATTTTTGAAAAGTGGTAGGATACAAGCTACCTATTGTAAAGTTTTAGTTAGATTGTAAAACGAACTATTATCGAACTATTATCAAAATGTGTATTTAAGCAATAATTAAAGGGAAATTGTAAATGAATATTACATATTAACATTTATAGATCGAGTCTCCGATGGTTCCTACAATATTGATATTAAGAACAATTTAAATCCAAGGTCACAATATAAATATCTTAATTTAAGAATAAATTAGATTTGATTTAAGGATAAACTACATATCTAATGAAAATACTTTAACAGCGTTTTGCGAAGGTATCTACATTTTACATTAATATTAATTATGAATGTTTGTGACTAAGATGTTAAATCTAATATTCGACTATAACTTTATATAAGTGGCCACAAGTTCGATTCACAACGCTAATATAAAGCTTCATCAAGCTCTTTAAAAAATCGAATATTGTTAAATCGTAATAATATATTACTTAGCCTTAACGTATTATTCGTCATATATTTAAACGGACTGATAATATATATTTTAATATAAAATTGATGACTAAATAACGAAAATATATATTGTATACGTATACAGAGTATACAATTACAATATTACTTATATTATATAACAAATTACATTTACAACGTGAAAAGTAACTACAAAATATAATTGTGTAATAAATAAGGAGTAATAGCTCAAAAGGTGTGAAACAATAGTGTTATATAGACCGTACACAAGGATCGAGCACAAACCACTGACGGTGTTCACTGACATTGAACAAACACGAAAGCTAATTGAACGTACTGTTACTAGCTTTCTATTTACACTAACAATAATTTGATTCCATCCGTTTTTAGAGGTAGATGTTTGTTATGCACCCAGGTACTTTATATTTACTATATATATATATATAACCATACATGTGATATATCTCTATATAAACCGAGCAAACCTAATATTTTGTAAGAATAAATGATAACTGATTATAAGAAAATAACATAAACAAACTTTTAAATCACAAACACACACATAACTACTTAATTATTACACTGTGTACATATAATATGATAAATAACTGTATTACAAATCTACACAGATTATTTAAATTCTCGTATGTACCTAACAGTGACGCATTGGTGCATTCCATCTAGGCACGATAATTAGTAACCTAATATATTATTAATATTTTACAACGCAATAAACCCTTAAACACTAAATAACGAGTCGTCTCTGTCAACACTGTCACGATATATTCTAGATCGGTTGATATGTTCATTATTGCCGTACAGGCGTACATATTGGAGCTATTGATGGGCGTCATGCCTAGCGATGTTGCAGGCAGGCAGGTCGTGGCAGCCGCAGTTACACAGAAGCATGCAAATCAGCATTGCCAGATTTTTTAGGTTATTCGGTAATCTCAATTCTATATAGTCGATTAATTGTTTTAAGAAAATAAAGTGAATGCAGATATACTTAATGGTTGTTTTACATTTAGTGTGTTCATAAATTATGCATGTAGTTTTCTAACAACTTTCTTATAATAATTAAACTTTAAAAATTTAAATTTCTAATAATATTTCTTTCCATTTTGCAATTATAATTTTTTTTTATTATTTTATAATATTTTTCCATACTTACTAAGGTCCTTGCCGGACAAGGAGGTATGGAGCTATAGACTAAGTTTTCTTTCTTTTTAAATGAATACGACGCGACATCCGGCAATGCTGATGCAAATACGAGTGCAGAGTCCGTGGCTTGTGAACTTATCACAGACCTTTAGCTTGTTTTTTTTTATAGAAAATGTTCATAAGTCAAATAAATATTTCTATATATTTCATAAATAGTTATTATTTCACATTCTTATTTGAACTGCAAATATGAATGTGAATGTAAATACTAAATTGAATATTTATTTGGTTCACGACATCGCTGTTTGTGCTTCGTTTGGTTAGTCTATATAACACTGAGTGTTTCGCGGGCGACGTGGGTCGCGGGGGCTGCAGTCAGCCACCAGAGTCAAGTTCCCCCATCTTAATCAAACATCCTCCCGTCGGAAAGATGAAGTACGACATTCATTACATTTACGTACACACATGCAACACACATCTATCTTTATCTTTGTTCACAATCATGCAATGAGCGCCCTCTCGGGCGCTGGCGGGCACCGGCGGGTACTGGCGGGTACTGGCGGGTACTCCTGCCACCGGGGACTGGGTTTTGAGACACTGTGGTTATTTACAATGTACACATATCGTTCAGAGGCATCGAGAAGTATGCAGTAACATTGAATGCAGAAGTCACATGTGTTGTATGATAGTAGAATGTCCATGTATGTAACACTAAACACATAAATACCAAAATAATATAAAAACAAGCTTCCGTGCATAGTTTCGCCAAAAAAAGTGCAAAAGGAACACGTAAAGTGCAAGGTGCATAATAATATACTGCTTATAAATAATAAGTATGCTTTGGAAAATAATTACTATATACATACATACATACTTAAATATATATATGTATGATATATTATTTAGACATATAATATTGGAAGTAGAAGCTACGGGGATAACACAAAAATATAATATTTAGTGTTGATGCTTATATATTGTTTGTAACAATTAAATAGTGTAACAAGTATTCGTATCTATTATTATTGTACGATTTCACTCTTTCTTTACTTATTTATTAATATAAATTCCCGACGAGTAATTCTTATATGAGTGTATCAGCGGTTTGTGGCGATGTCATTTATTCTTAACCTAACCTAGTATGGAAACCAGCGTGAGAAGTATGTATGCAATTACAGATTATCTACTATTGAACCATTACATATATATTAGTATAATAGGTACGTTTGATCCACAGCCAAATGCGTCGTGCTTGCACGATTGCGTTCATTGTTATGTGAAACCTTATATTAAATTATAGTTCGCTTGTGTGTCGCAAGTGGTCTGCTTAAACTATCATTATTATCGTACTGTCCATCTTATATTAAAGGGGCTCTAATACATTAAATAATCGCAACGTATTGGCGGATTATTTAATACATTAACAGCTTTGTAAGTCGGTTTTGGCGCCACATTTCATTATATTATAAATATATATATTTTTTTGATGAATTTACCTATAGGACCATTGTAGGCTCTTGCAAAAAAATATAATGTAAAAAATGGCGTCCAAAGCTAGCACTAGACTGATGTGTGATCTAACTTTTAATTAATTTCCTCTAGCGTGCTACGCAATGTTTGGTGACTTAAATACTTTTCGTAGCTACTCTCTCATTATTAAGTTCCAATGTTTTCAAAATAAATTTCATAAGAAGCATTAATTTCGGTGTTTTACCGAAAACTTTGCTCGGCTGCGTGGCAATACGAGCCAGCTAGTTCTCCACGTGTGCCTATCAACATCAAGATACCTGTCAGCTGTCAGTCTAATGCTCGCTTCACCAACGGCGACGACGTTTCAAGACGTTTATCTTAAAACAAGAGGAAGCTGACCCTGGTCCGGCGCGCGTCGCCCTTGCCGCGCCGGCCCATGCCGTACTGTCACATGGCCGTGTCGGAGGTGCTGCCGCCCGGCTTGGCGTCGCCGCCGCCGCCGCCCGCCGACTCCTCGTCGCGCGCGCCGCGCCCCGCGCCCGCCGCCGACAGCCCCGTGAAGTCCAGCTTGTACTGCACCACCACCATATGTTAGTATTATGCTTTAATTTCATTATTACGAACGGGCTTTAAGGCTCTATAAGAAAACGCATTGTGTTATTATATGTTAGTGACATTTAGGTATACTGACGTTCATGGCTGTAAGGCTCTTTAATAAAACGCTAGAGTTTTTAGGTGAAAAATGTTAAAATCTGTATAGTTTTATCCTGTAACCTATAAAATGTATAAGCTTCTATAAGTATTTTTTTAACTTTTTAAACTTTAATTACGATTCAAAGAAAATATATGCGTTTTGTTAGAGAAGCCTTAGCCAAGTACCGATGTCTACGACACCGCTACGGCACCCATTGAAATGACATTAAACACCATGCACGCTTTTATTTTTCCATAAACAACTATAATTATAATCAATTCGGAAATATTCAATGGCAGCACCCTTAATTTAAGGGGGCTGCTGGTGGCTGATATTACTAGCGGTTAACTCCATAAAAGAGATAGCGTATCACTTAAAGTTATAAAATGTCTTAACAACACTTTATATACTCTAAGTGTTGATGAAGTCACACAGAGTCTAATCTATTGTTTGCAACATCACATAAACAACATCCAGATCAACTATCGTATACACCATCAAACATTACTACTCTAAACTCCAAAATACCACGACGTTAATAGGTTCACGTTGATGACGTCTGTTATTGGCGATGCAGGTTAAAAGCTTTGTTAATTGTCAAAGCCAACAACTTCGTTCAACACAATTACCTACTTTATCCATTTAATACACTATTTTCACTCTTAAATGTGGATGCTTTTCGTAAGTTTGGCTTCCAATGCATAGGAACTCTCTCGGGCATACAAAGGGAATACTGAAATTACCAAAAAATAAAAATAAACTTAAAAGGGACCAGAAACAAAACGTATTGTCATTCCGTCCGTAGGATATGTTTTCGTTGGGTCTGGAAACAAAAATTGGGTACGTTAAGTTCGTTCAAGTGTTTGCTTGTTATGGTTTTAGGTGATGCCTACCAAGTTTGATTCAGGTTGGTCTAGCTGTCTAGCGTACGTACTTCTGCCCGTGATTATAACCAGAAAAATTACAAGAAACATCTTCTAAAAACAATCTGATAAACTATGCATAATTCTCAAGAAGTTACACAATGCATGCTTAAGTGACTACATACACAGGTACACACAGAGTTACATGAATATTGGTGTTTTTGATAGTGCAAGACTGAGACAGACCGAATCGCCCCCTGTATTTGTTGAGGTTTTGTTTATCGCTTTGTCCAACGGTATAAGACCCTGAGTGTTGGAAACCACCCAGAGTAAGGCGATAAGAGAACAGAAATAAAAAATCAATATAACATACAATAAAATAAAATGGGATTTTATAAAAATTTAAGAGTTTCTATTTCTATTTTAATCTAACAGCTAATTCTAAGAAGATTTATTCTTGTAGTTATAGTTCTAAAAATATGCGATATCTAAAAGTCTGCATTGCAACAGATGTGAAAATACAATCTCGGAGAAGGCGCTTTAAATAAGGACAAGAACAAATCTTTGGTCGGTATTTACACTTTTGACCCCCGCAAGTCTAACATGAACGAATATAATCTTTAAAGTACTTAACGGGTGCAACACTCTGGTGCCTTTTTATCACTCCCACACTCTTCTCCCACGGCAAAGGAACCTAAGGAACATTACGTTCCGATGCACTAAATTCTTTATATTGCCTAGAAAATTGTCTATACTTTCAAAATGTGCCATGTGTTGCTCGAAAAGGTAATTTTATTCACACAATAACAGATACAACTATCATATGTCACCTTATTTGCGCAGTCGAAGCACGTCGTGACGACTTTGCTTATTACATTCATAAGATGCTTGGTTTCTTGAATTACATTATCCACTTTGCTGAAAGTGGCCGCCCTTCCTACCGTCGGCTCCTTCACTGTGAACTGAAGCTGCTGGACGTAGGTCGGTACTTTGTCTAAATGCTCTAAGAGTTCCTTTTTTATCGTTCCGGCAGGCACCTTTAGTTAAAAATTTCAAAAATTAATCAAAATATCATAATGTAATTCAATCTTTATTTTAATATATCTTTTACCTGATAAGAAAATTGCCGGACGATTTTATATAATCTATTAGCTTCTTCCGCAAAGTATTCTGCTTGTGTGAAGAGGTCTTGTGTAGTGTTGAGGCGACCTTCACCTTTTGTGAACTGGTACATAGCGAAGGCCATGGAAGACATATTTTTCGCCCTGAAATGTGAAAAAATACAATATAAAGCACTTTTTGAAGCACTTCTCTCATGATGCACTTGAAAACGAGTATGGAAGGGTTATTTTACGTATATGAAACCAAAATTACTACGTTAATATGCAGCGGATATTTAGTTTGAAGACACAAAAATGATTAGAATGAAATTTATTATTTATTGAATTATTTTATTAATTATTGAATTACCTCTTCACAATGTCATTATTTTCATCCGCACCCTGCCATTTTTCAGTCTCGGCATCCATCTCAGAAGACATCATTTTCATTTCCAGTCCTGACTTTGCAATCTTTGCTTGTTCATCGGAGTCTAGTCGCACCGCCTTTAATGGCTTACTTGTCGTTCCATGTTTCTGTAAAAGTGTTAAAACATTCGTAATATATAAAATTACTGAAAATTTGTTTCAATTGAGTTGGTTCTGATTAAAGTGGTTATCAGATGGAAGCATATGCATATAGTAAAATCAATTATCCTGTTCAATATAAAAACTACAAAGTCCACTTTCCAACCAATTAAATGAAAATATCCCAAACTTACTCCAGGTCTCGGTAAGCTACTGTACTGTTGCTTATCAGGCCGCTCGTCCGTGAGGTCCAGCAGCTCCTTGGCGAGTCGCGCGGCGTCGGTCAGCAGCCAGGCCCACATGTCCACGAACACGTCCAGGTTCTCGCGCGCCGCCGCGCTGCCGGGGTGCGCCGCCAGCGTGCGTGCCGCCGTCACCACTTGCGGCCCGTATATCCGTAGGTTGATCTCCGCGAACTTCGCGCTCACTTGTAACGTTTCTGACATCGTTATGTGCCTAAGTAATTTGCATACCTGTTGATGATATTATATTAAATAACATACATTGTTTATATTAAAGTAAGGTAAAATGTAACCTGCCTCAATTATGTGATCTAACTGCTCATGCAGTCGGCTCGCTATACTGTGCAGTCTCTCGGATTCTCTCTCACCACAGGAACTAGCTGAAATCGACGCATTCATCGATATAAAATTACATACATAGACAGCTATTGTTTACTTTTGAAAATTTGGAATTTGACTTTCATTTGGTAACTTCACTGAACTACCTATGTGTGCAAGGTCTGAAGCAAGTTTTCTTGCTTCGTCGGCAAGGGGTGCTAAATCTCGGGCTTGATCCCTAGCTGCCGCTACTAAGGCCCGTTCAAGTTCTGACGCTGCACCGGTAGCTCCTGTACAGGCGCTCTCCAATGCTGCCCCGCTACCTGTGCTGCCTTGCTCTTCCTGAAATTTATAAAAGAAAAAAAAAGTTATAATTTCGTCATAAAACTAGGTACATATCAAATGAAATAAAATACACACGTACTAAAGAAACAGCGACGGCGACTAATCTTTCTAATTCGTACGCTATTCTTTCTGCGAGCGCAAGTATCCTTTGTCTGTGGTTATGCGAGGTGTACGCGGAGTCGGTGAAGTCGTGCGTCCTCTCGACGAGGGCCCTCAGCGTGGAAGCTAGAGCTCTCCTCCTGCCCCCGTCGGCGCCGCCCCGAGCCCTCGCCGCCCGGACTTGCGTCGACAAACCGCGTAACGCACCCAATGCTGTACCCGCCTCCCACTGGGCAGCCTGGTAACAGGTTCAAGTACATTTTACAAAACCTTTTATTTATTTATAATTTTAAATGTGAATTTCATAACATCTAGCAGCTCTTTAAAATAATTGTTCTGTGGCATTACGTTAAAGCTTAACTGTTGACATGATACACAGGTAGAAATTGCTTTATATTACTTTTACTTTAAAATTTACATTGTATATATAGCAAGTATTTAGTGTAGCGATGTTTTCTATTAAAAAAAACCTGCGTATTGTTTTAGCGCGTGTTTTCATATAGCAAAATATCGGCTGGCTATAGATATAACAGTAAAATTTGGCAAGAGAAAATAATCAACTTACGAAAAATCTAATTTTAAGCGGAACTACATTCTCCTAGACAACTTGCGTGACTATTAACGATTTTTTTACGTAGTGTTAGATAAAAAAATATTTTTGATGTCGATGTTATGAAATGTAATTTGAAGCTCACAAAGTACGAGTGCACGTTACATAGGTAGGTACTGTTTATAGTTATTCTTCCTCATACATTTTTACCTCATGCGTAAAAAATGAACTCCTGAAAAAATCTTATCAGTTTTGACCCGAGCATGAGAAAGAATAGTTAATAAAATTTCTAATGCGAACTTTTTTATATAAAGAAAGCATATTTAGAAAGAGCTATAAAATGCAATAGAGCTATATAATAAATACAAATATTTAATAATAGTGTATGCTTAAAAAGGAAATGCACTCGCTACCTACATTTAATTTATGTACCTGCTCGTGACTATCCGAGAAAGGTTGCAACTACAAGAAAAAATAAAAAATAGTGTTTATGTTCAGCGAGTCAGAATGGAAGAGCGCTGAGAGAAGAGTATAGGGGATAAGGGAATTATGAAACGAAAAACCTTTGTTTCATACTTACGCAAAACAAATCCCTTCATTTCCTTATGCATTGTTCGTAGACTCGTATATAAAAGAAAATTGAAATACATAAGACAAGTTTATTAAGCATAAATGAAGAAGAAATTTATGTTTTTTTTGCATTAATTACTATATAAGGTTTAACTAAAAGTTTTAATTTTTTAATGTGTTATTAATTGTTTATTATTAATAGCATAATAAAATAACATTTTAATATATTAAATGTAATTTAGTACATATAAATTAGAAGTAGTAGGCCAGTGCCAAGGCTGCCCATCGCGATAGCGTGATGATTGTAATCACGGGCTAAACGCCTGTCGGAAGCAGGGAATTATTTATCTGTCTATATAACGTTATTGAAGGCTTTCTAACTTTTCGTAATTTTCTGGTATCGATACATTTTATATAGAAATATCAACGGATTTAAATTAAATTTGTGCAAAGTGATACGTAGCCGTTTTATCTATATTTCAATTATTTTATTTATAATTTTATATTTATATTTTTCTGTAGTAGAAGCTGTAGCTTTTAGCTGTAGCAGAAATAAAAATATATAAGAATACTTCGTTTAGAATTATTTGTAATTTTACTCGAGTAAGGCACTCATCTCCAACTACTTTGCTAGGCGGGAAAAGGCGTGTAACGCTTTTTTTAACTATTATCTTTATTTTACTACTTATGGCAGAATTTTATCAATTCTGTTTACGTTAACTGTGGAAGTGTAAGCGTAAGCTTAAATGTTGCAATGCAATGTATCTCATATTCACATATACTCGTACTCCTGATACTTCTCTTAGAAGGGTCTCTATTCGATGCATATTTTTTTTAAACATACATAATAGTTATGTGTGGTGCTGGGTTCGATTTGTATAATCCACTCTTTAGTGGATAAAGTGTACCCCAAAAGTTCTCCCAAATATAAAAAAAAATTACAACTATAAAGGTACAAAAAAAGAGAAAATGAGGTCTTGGCACCGACTTCAAACCTATCAGTAGGTTGGTATCACATACCAATAATAATATTAACGATTTGCATAAGAAGCATTCTAAATTAAACTTTTATTACGTTATTTTATGCTTTTAGTTCTTAAACTCGGTTGTTTTTAACGTTCTTTTTTATTAAACATACATGTTATATTGAAATATTAAATACTTAAGAAACAAAAGCTAATATTCAGTTCACAATATTTTTTCCCAGTGAATATTGTTAATACATAATCACCAATTAGAAAAAATATAAAATACTATAAAAATAAAATCAATTCTGTATTCTTCTATTCTTAAAATAAATCTTCCCTTTGTATTGTGCCAGAGCGAACACGTTGCGTTTGCATTTGTTGTAAATGTCACAGAGGTAGCCACAGCTGTGCTTTACCTTTCACTGTAGCTCTCATATGTGTATTTTTATTAAGTTATATTTTATATACGATATAAGATGTTTTTAATATCGCTTCGATTATTGGCAATCAGCCAGCTTACGAATGGAAAATAAGCGAAAGTAATTAAATTTAATCTATACCGACAACACCATGTGTATTTTATTGAAAGCAATTCGTCAGTATTCATAAATTTATATGTTCA
>DWNA01000516.1:0-22370 GCA_018249835.1 Heliconius besckei | reverse complement strand
TTATAGATTTGTCTTTTTATGGACGGAAAGATTTTTCTTTATTTTACAAGATACTTTAAAATTATAATATTAAGATACTTTAAAATTATAAAATTATAATTCTTATATAATGAATATTTTAATGCATGGCTGATATTCGTACGACTCATGTGAATAACACGTACCTATATAGTATGCTCGTACATTGTTCATCAAGTTAATAGTTTTTGTTCTTAAATAGTTGTCGGTAGTTATACTCCGTAAACTAGTTACATAACACATACATACACATACGACATATGTTTCAAAGATCAATACAAGCACGCCAATACTGGTTCGATAGGGCTCGTTGATGTCTTTTAAAGGAAAGTTATAGCTTTATAAGTTCTCCAATACATATTTCATAAGCATTCACTGTATAAACATTGTTGAAAATAACAAAATTAAATGCTTTGTTTTTAAGAATAATAGGAATCATTTTTATTTTTCTTCTGCGACTATTATAATATAAATAAATATTTTTCCAATTACTGTTATTTTTAAAATAGCAACCATTTGCAACTTACATATGACTGTCATGAACAGTCACTATCAGAAAAAATCAACGACTTTTACAAGTTCAATAACACGATAAAACCTTTTTACACTAACAAATTAAAATAAGGAAATGGTAATTAATTTATTCGCTCAGATTTAAAATCTGTACGTGACCATTAAAAGTTATTAGCCGACAGAACCGTTATTTCAATTATAACAACTTACCGTCTGAATGGATAAAAGAGTTCACCAAACCTCCAAGAGAGCCGTTTCAAATGGATCCCAACATACACAATTCACTATTTCGTTTATTTGTCCGTATAAACAATTGTGTGCCAGTTAAGTCGCGTTGGTCGTGTGTTCGATTTCGTCCAAAACGCGGCAGACTACCACGCGGTGATAGCGACTCGAGAAGTGTGCGTCTGCGCACCGCTTGAACGTCCAACTGACGTGGTAACCCGTCCGTGGAGAGATGCACAACGCACCAGAGCCGCGATGCTACCGAGACTACCTTTCAGACATAACGGGGTCGCCGTGGCCGAGCTAAGCGCATGTAGAGCGAAAGAAAAACCACAAAACTACGTAAAGTACTGTGGTTTACCGAATCGTGAGATAGCCTAATTGGTCTCTTCACAATCGATAATATCTTGATTGAGTTTAAAGCAGTTTTTAAAATATTTTTTTTTTGCATAAATAACTTAACAAATAAACATTTTTATTATTTTTATTTGTATGACATTGATGTTTTAATTTTCTATGAGCATACATAAATAGTTCGTGCTGGTGGGGTATCGGTGTAAAGAATAATAAATGAACAAGTCACAAAGGCAGTATTAGCGACATCCTGTGAATATCCTAGACGCGCGGCCGTCGAACCCTGGAGGCGGCCGCTGCCCGTCACCGTAATAGGACAACCACGCTCAAACAACCTTAACGCTCAATATTAAAATTACTTTATTAAATAATATCAAAATATTATATATATTATCTGAAATTAAATTTTTAATTTACAACCTGTTTTATCATTACAAGCTTACTATTTTAATAATATAACATTTTTTCAATACAATTTTAATGTTTTATTAATTTTAAATTGACAATTATAAATTCTAGTAATACATTACGATCTTCTGTTACATCTATATAAATATAATATATACAGTATGTTGAAATAGTTTCAAACTATCAAGAGAGGTAAAATCGTTTGTTTTTATTATCTGGTTACTATTTCATCTAAAATAAATTTACGAGTCCGGTCTTCTGTCTACATAAGTCCTTCTTAGGTAGAAATTTATTACTACCTAACCAACAAGTAGTCATTATACTTAACGACGAACAAGTACTAAACTTTCTTCTAAGCAATGCCATAAATTAAGTAAAGGCAATAGCGCCATGTTAAAAACAATAATACATTTAATTTTATATCTATATTTTATTATTAAAATAACAAAATGAACACTAAAACCTAATAACTGGAAATCTTTTTTAAAACAATAACAAATAATCATATAGGAACCTTTGAGCTTCCATCATAATATCTTACGAATATTTATAAATATAAGATAATAGAATATTTATGAATATAATTGAGCATGTAATTGAGCTTTGGAAATAACTTGAAATTTATAATAATTGTGATAATATATATGAATAAAACTTAATCTAGGATCTAATTAAATCAATCTCAAAAATTAAACCATAAAACCAGATCAATTTCTATACAAGGAAACAAGGGTAATCGATAATCAACTAACAACATCGTACCTGTCGTTTCCTTATACTGAGTTATACTTAGAGTAAGAGTTAGTACTTAAATTATTGTTCTAAATAATGTTTTGATATGGCGTCTAATATAAACTGGAAGGTGGTAGGATTCATCCAAGTAAGTCCCGATGGAGCCTCTGACGCATCAACGCTTCGAGCTTTTCTGCCAACTGTACGCTCCAAGAAGTAGTCATCGTACTCCATGCTGTAGTCGGGGAGAATAGGGTTGAACTTCGCGTAATAAATGGCTGACAGACACGCGTATAGGAGCAAGGCAGCAGTGAACAACTAAAACAAGAAATAGTGAAAATATAATATGTGTATACCTGAATTGAGGGCTTCATGGCGAAATGGGGAACGGAGTGTCTTAACAAAAGTAAAGCGCTAAATAGAGCGCTGAATTGTCTATTCAGAATCCATTCATGTTTTATACATTTAACTTAAGTAATATATTAAGATAATAAGTTTCGATTTAATTAAGCAAATTCCGGTTGTAAAATATATTTCTTTGATTTATATTTAAACTTCGTAATATTTCTAAAGTCAATAGATTCTATAAGCAATTAAAATAATTGAATCGTGAATGTTTTGTGTAAACTTATGTAATTGTTAATTTATACCGTAAAGGTATTTGACCTAGACAAGTGAACTTGACAAAATCAACAGGCTCAGCTCGAAAATTAGCAACAATATAAATAAAATATAATTAATATATAGTAAATAAAAAGTAGCCATTCCAAATATTTAAAAAAATGATTTCTATCAAAAAAAATCGAATATTAGTCATATATTTAAAATAACGAATCAAAAATTCATTTGATTACTCAGTTTGTATTTATAGTTTTCGAGCTTCAATCAACGAATTGTTTTTTCGTTAATATATATTTACGTATATGTATGGTACAGACGCAACATTTTACTGTTTTATTATAGATAATGAAATATCAACTGTACAATCTTTCCAAAACCGCTAATTGACTTTCTTATCTAGCAGAGTATCATCAGATCTTATACCATTTACAATTAAATAACACAATTAATTATTTGATCAAAATAAAATCAATACTGCAAATAGCTTTTCCCCATTGCTAACGGTTAGAACGATTATTTTTAAATTAAATATTTATCAATTCTCAGTAAGTTATTATGAGTCGTCTAATAACTATAAATATTCATAGAATTTTGAGAGGAACCTGGATACAATTTGGTTATTGTTTCCTAGACTAAATATAAATCAACCACTTCGGTTATTGTCATTTATAAACACATATATATACCTATTTATTTCAGCATATTTCTGTATGTAAATACAAATAGACAAAATAGAAGTTACTTGAAACGTGAAACGTTAAACGTTAAAAACGTTTTATTCTAAAAGTTAAATAAACAACAAATAATATCCCATTGATGATCTAATAATTTAACTAATTATTATTTATATATTATTAGTTTTTTATTTGTTTTTGGTAAGATGAAAAAGAGATTTTGTGCTTAGTTCAATATCACGACCTGCACGCGCTAATCTGGTAGTTAGCAGTTGATCTGACTACTCGTGATTTTTTTCTAGCAATGAAGTAACGTACCTATAAAATTAACAAGGTTAAAGGATATTTTTTTACATAACTAAGCATATTATCGTTTAAATATGTTTATATAAGCATAAACATAAACTAAAGGATTTTTAATTTTATAATTATAAGAAAATTTTGATAATAATTTTAAGTTTTATTTGAAAGTTTATTTCAGGTTATTGTTATATTTTTTCTTAACTGTACTAAAGCATAGTTAAAAAAGTTAAAACCTGTCAAGCGCGAGCCGGACTCGAAGACGTCATTGTACATGCGTCTGCATGCGGTGCGTAACTTATAATAAGTTGAGAATCTTAAGTTTGTGTTAGTTAATTTGCGTAGTATTTTGTATAAAATGAAGTACAAATTAAATATAATTTTGTGACTATACATTTTCATCTTTCAGAATAATAATATTAATATTTAAAATGTAATTTCCGGGCTTCCTAGAATATTATGTTCATTGCGACAGTAAACTTGAAAGATTAATTTTGACAACTATTATAACATGAGATTTTTACCTTGAGGGAATCACGAAATTCAAATTGTTGTGGGCAAACTAAAATATATAGATGTTTTAAGATATGTGAAATAATCTCCTTACATTAGGATTAACAATTACACGCCAATTTAACTTTACTTGTCTGCTAAGACAAAAAATGAGGAAACTATTGAAGACACAAAGAAGAAGCACTTAAAATATGGCCGTGAAAAGATATCACGATCCCATACAACTGTTATACTAACGATCTGTTCCGATAGTTTAACTGCACTAATCTAAATAATAAAAATATGTATACGAAATAGTAAACAAAATTAACAGAATGCTATAGGGAATTTGCGACGAGTATCGTAACACAAGGTTATACTTCGAGCATTTCCGTATAGCCAATCCACCATATGACCGTCATTAAAACTATGTCAATGCTAAACTTATATACTTAAGTCCACCTAAGTTTGACTCTAAAACAACGAAATTGTTGTTTTTTTATGGTAAACGAAAAATGACGCTAATAATTTGTCGCTACGATGCGCTACAATGCATTTAAGGTCAAAATCATTGTTTGTTGTCAGAATAGTAATCAGATATTTAAATAATTTTATATACTAAAATTCTTATATCTATATATATATAAATATATAGGTGCTCGCTAAGACGGGAATTTGTAATATTCGACTTCTAAGGGGTTGTTTTTGGGGTTGAAAGTTTGTATGAAACTTCTTTACAACAAATACTAGGAGTCTCAAATTTTGCATGGACGTCACTTATAGGACGTAGGTACTCATAGAGACAGAAATTAATAATAACGTAGTTCACGCAGGCGAAGCCGCGGGCGGGCAGCTAGTATAGTATATTAATAACTATAATATTTTTATATTATAAATATGAGTTATATTTCAATAGTGACACAGGAGTCACATGACAAAAGTTGTTTTTGGTGTCGATTGGAGCCATAAACTTTAGGGGAAACTTACTTGAAACACACTCCAGAATTTGAAAGAACCTTCGTTGATAAGCCAATCGTAGTACCCGGCCCATGGGTCTGTGTATCTACTTTGTTTCATCGGCTTGGCAGTAGTAGTGTGGTCATGGTCGTCCTCGTGATGTTCGTCGTAATAGTCTTCAAAGCCTCGTCCGCTCCCTGCTGTCATATTCTTACCACCATTCCGCCGTAACTAAAAATTACAACAAAATTAAAGGTGAAATAATCATCGAGTTTGTATTAAGTATTTTGTTTGTATTAATTGTTTTTTACCAAGAATTAACGCTATTTACATGGGCGTATAAATAGGGGGTGCCAGGTGGTCCGGGTCCATCACAGAAAAGTCTAGTCCCAACTCCATCAATTTTACGAACAAAAAAATTACCCAAAGAAGAAAATTAAAAAAAAACTTCATAAAAATGGATTTATTCAAAGCTAAAGTGGGTAAATTAATATAAAAATAAAACCATACACCTAAATATTCGATATTAATCTCGACAGACGGACAACTAGAGATCCTTTAGGGGTTCCGTTTTTAATTTTTGAGGTATGGAACCCCAAAAATCTTTGACTTTAAAATGTTTTCTCGTTATACTGGTGGTCCTGGAATTTTGTTCTGTTAAATTTACAGCAGGAAGTAGTTAAAATCATTGTTTTAAGACCTGTGTATATTGGTGCAGGTGATGTTAATAAAAACAAGTTAGAATTACTTTCATGTTTGTATATCTTTCATAGAAAGTTGTGACAATTTCATATATAAATAAAGCCACGCTTGGGTCTAGCGTAGACAATTAGCACTATTTCCCGGTCATCTAGTTCAACGGATACCGTTACTGTTAATAATTGAATGCTTAAGCTAACAATGATATACTTGTTACCAAATCTATTCCATATATTTCAATTTAGTATGGATATATTGATTGTTGTTCATTTATTTATCACAAATTAACAATTTAGTACAAATCATCAACGTATATAACATCTAAAAACTGAAAATGTTTGTGGCGATGTTAAAATTGTTCTTTACATTACACAATTATAGTTTTCCAATAAAGCTAATTTATACTTTTATATATACCTGCATGACCTTATTAATTAAGTACACATCTATGTATGCGTGCACTGTATATTATTAAACAAAATTATAGAATTTTCTCTTATGAAATGAAATTAATGGTCAATAAAATATATTTTCTAAATTCTAAAATAGACATTTCAATATAATATCTGATTTCTCAGATATTATATTATTTGTAGTGTTTAATATACCTACGCAACGACTGGATTGTTTTCAGTGCTATCTAAAGTAAAATTGTATTTGACATATTTAAATTAAAAAACATTTTGCGTAAAGTACTCGTACACAAAATGTTTTCATGATTAATTATTTTTCTTGTGAAACTAACCTGAATTGCAGTTGCGTTATTAGTGCTAGAAATGTCAGGCGATCTTGACCTATTTTTGTTGATTTTTCTAACCACATCAAGGGCAGTGCGGAAAACATTCAGGATGAGCTCTGACGTCGTCATGCCTGAATTTGACGTATATTCTTCAGAGTCGTTGACTTCGGGTTCTGAATCTTCTTTAGTGTACGTGGGGCTAATAATTGCAGAAAAGTTAAGTTTATTTTATTATCAACCACAATTTTATATTTATAAATACAAGCATAATTAATTATATTAAAATGAACAAGTGTAATTTTTCAAGATTATAATTGTAAATTTTACATAGAATGGAATATTGAAAATTAAAATTTATTTTGTTTGTACTTACTGAAACGGTATGTATTTATATTTCGTAGCGGGTGGAGTGTAGGGCGTCGCAATGTCGTACCGCGCCGCCCCTGCGCTTGTGCCGGTCGCCCAAAGCGCTAAGGCGACTATACCCGCAACCACGAGACCGTGTATGGACATAGCAATCAAACCTTTTGCCATTACTAGGCCTTATCTTTCCCGATTATTGTTATTAAGAATATAGTTATATGCTTTTAATAATATATTAGATTTCCCGTATTTGTATTAACCAGACAACATCTACAAATAAAATGTATTAATTTATCAGAGATAGTGCACCAAAGAAAGACTCCAATCGACTGGTGATTTCAAAACGACACATCTAAGTTAACCGCGTTTAGGACAGACTGAAATATGAGTTCTGTAAACAAATCGTGCACGGGTTGCTCTCGAGTAAAGTGTCAATTTAATTTGCAACATTGAAGCCACAGTGATAAGTAACTATGTTTAAAAAAGAAAGTTATTTATATTATACTTCATTAAATCATTCATCAACATTTTATTTTATTTTATTTAATAAGTGAAAATAAGTTAAATCATTACAAATTATTACAAAAAAAATTATTATTAAATTTGATTTACGATTTGGTTAGATTTAGAAAAGGCTTCGGACATTGAGGTCGAGGCTTTTAATGCATTTTTACTCTTACAAATAATTATAATATTCTCATTAACTTCAATGTTAAAAATATCAACTTTATTAGTAAATATCTAAGCTGTACACTCTTTTCTATATCCATACATATAATAAAATTGTAACTGATCACTGTCTACACGTGGAAAATCTATTGTTAAGGACATCTATCAATGTAATAGAACCCTTTATAAGAAGAATTTTGTCTTCTTGTCTGTGTGCGTTGGTCTGTTTGTTTGTGCGTTTGTGAACGCTTATTTTAGAAACACCTTAACTGATTTAAATACAATTTTCATTGTTATATTTGAACAAACTTCTCTTAACATTTAGTATCTAAAGCATTCATGTTTAATGTATTTTTGTCTTTAAAATGTCAATTTATTAAAATTGACATTGTATTGTACCTGAATTACTTTTTCTATTAAGAAGAAAGTAAATGTAAAAGTACATGTAAATGCATTGTTTTTGCTGCATTTTGTATGAAATTCGCTACGTCATTAAAAACTATAGGGCCAACCAACGAAATTTCCGTCGACTTACTGTTATGAGTTTTGGCACGTAGTGAAAATTTGAAATAGAAATAGAGGAAAAATCTTTTTATAATAAATAAATAAATGAAAATTTACAAACTTTATTTGTAGTTCATTTCATACAACTTTGTCAACTTTTGTAAATTCCCGTTGAACTACAGTGATCAAATTGGTACGGACCGATCACAGTAATACTTCGGGTACTTAGAATGTGTCATATACGACTCTTATTTGTTTCTATTTAACCACGAGGCTGAAGGCGCGGGTAAAAGTTCATTAATTGTAAGTTTTATCTTATCTTTGTTTCCAAAACTGTGGTAATGATTCAAATCGCAAATAATAATTCCCTCATGCTTGTATTTGTATAATACGGGCAATTGAAGCTACATAATAATTCTGTGACACAGGGATTCTGATATGTATAAACAGATGATTACAGAATTTCTTTATATAACGTTATAGGAACGTTCTCTCTGCTTTTTTAGAGTGGCCTGAAAACAAAACAGTAATACGTAATTGAATATTATAAAAGTAAATATATTATAAGTCGGTTTAATAATTATACAGCATAATCGTTTTAAAATGGGGAAGGGTCTTAATGGGAACGGAAGATTTTAACACTAGGTTCTAACGTTCGCTCTGCCTGCTTTGTGCGGGATGCAAAGTAGAACTATAAAAGAATAGTAATAAGAAAAGATTGAAGAAGAATTTTGCAACTTCAATATGATTTTTATCGAAAAGTATGAGTTTAAACTAATAGTTATATCTTTATTTCTCCTTCCTATGTAAAAAAGTTTTAGTGACTTATGAACTCAGAGCTCAAATGAAACTTGCACTTGTAACGTGCTATTACTTACTCTTAGGTATTTTATATATTTAAGGAGTTAATTTTATATTTCTCATAACTCAAGAAATTTTAAGAATAAATTGAAATATATTAATAATTTCTGTATTAATTGTGTAGTATTTTATTTAAATTGTCAACGAATAATTTTCTTAATAATTTTAATTATTAAAAAATAATTAAATTGAAAATTATAATTATTATAGGAAAATTATTAAAACAAACGTATAAAGCAAAATATAATTTTATTTATAAATTACAACGTTGTGATAATGAACCAATATTTAAACATGATTCTGAATTATTAAAAAAATAATTACATGACACTGTAACGATTTCTAACATTTAAATATGTCCAGTTCACAACATCAAATTAACACTATGAAATAAACTATATTTATATACAACAGTAATAAAAAATGTTTTTTTTTAAGATTCTTTCTTGTTGTTCATGTATTTTTCAGCAGCCGTCGCAAGGGCGTGGGTGACTCTTTTCGTAACTTCATGCAAGTTGTCATTTGAGAGATACTCATCAACTGAGCGTTTAGAAAAGAATGTTGCTGTCGTTGTATTTGGTCTCCAGCTATTAGGGTACACGATCTTGTGCCGTAGAACAGCTTTAATAATTAAAGCTCCCACATATACTATAAAGTAAACACTAAAGTACAAAGGGAGATAATACAATTTCTTCCCTAAATAATAATAACTGAACCTATTCACACGAGGCATTTCAGTTGTTGTTGTGGTAGGATGATGATAATGATCGTGATCCTCCTCGAAGTCATGAAATTTAAAATCTGTGGGGAAATCACTTGGAAAACCGTGATCATCCATAGGCGGACTATCATGTCCGTAACTAGATAACATCCCATAATTTGGAGGAGATTCAGGAGGTACCATAAAGTCATGTGGTGGTTTAGGTGGTGTGTCTGGTTTACTGTAATGATAACCTTGAAATTCAGGTTTATCCGCTACACTCATTGCTGAACTATCGGTATCCATGCTAGGTTTATTATAAGAATATCCTGCGAAAGGCTTAGGCTCTGGTGGTACTGTTGGAAAAAAATGAGAGACGGGAGGCGAAGGTGGTTTATACTGATTGCCCATATCCATCATAGGACTGTCTGCCATTCCTGTAGGAGGCTTATAACGATACCCTAGATCCATTGATCCGTCGTCACTATCACTAGTTGATTCGTCACTGCTAGATGTATCTAATACTTGTGATACTATAGTATCTGCATCTGAGGGTGGTTGTAAAGGCGCAGACTCAAAATTAGGTTTAGATGACGCAACTGGTGCGTAGGGTGGAAATGAATCATAACTAATAGGCGCTGGAAACTCATCGCTAGCTGAAGGCGGGGGTGGCGGTGGAGGTACAAGATTAGCAGTGGATTTTGGTGGCGAAACAGGGTTAGATTGCTTAGATACTTTACTTCCGTATGTAGGCTGTGGTAAATATGGCTGAGCCGGATTGTAGCGATCTACTTGATTTCCTGATGGAAGAACATCTTGAGCTTCTCCTCTAACTGGGTGCCTTATATCAGAAAAATGATCCAATGAAGTCAACATATTGTTTATCTTGCTTTTAGATAAATTACTTTGTGACGCTTTCTTAGGGGATTTTATTTGAAAGGGCTCAAGATTGACATAAGGGAACCTTATGATTGGATCAGTGCGTATAGCCCTGGATTCATTTTCTGCGCCGTTTCTAGAGTCAGTACTAAAACTGAAATGAAAAATATATATTGTTATAAAATTTTCGAAAACAACATTTTTCGTCAAATATTTCATGATTAATGATAAATTAACTAGATACATACCCAGGCAAAGCAAAGTTGTCGTCTATATCATCAAATTGCTTCAGATCTTCTTGCTTTTCATTAATCTCAACTGACTGGGAGTTCTGAGATTTAGCGGTTTCCGCTTTCTTGTATTTTAAACTATTTTCTTTGTTATTGGTTGATTCTTCATGCCAACTTCCTGAATATTGATTAATTTTCTCGTTGTCAATTATATGCCAAACGTTTTCGATATTAATAGGAGGTGGTTCAGTCGTTGTCGTTGTCGTCGTACTTAAAGGTTTAGACGTAGGAAAGTTAGATGACAATGAGTATACAGATCCTGGTAATTTATTATATAAATTGTCGTTCTTATAAGAAGAGCCTGTTACGTCACTAAATGTTTTATCTTTGTCATGTTTTTCTATTTTCACAGGTAAACCATAATTCACAATACGCGTCACTTTATTTTCGTTATCATCGGGCACATATATAGGACTCATAGATGTTGATTTTGGCAACACTTTCTCTTGTTCTAATAACTTTCTAATAGACTTTTGCATATTTCCATTAGATTCGAACTCCGCAAATATCAAATCAGGTGTCTTGGTTTTAGACGTTTCCGTTGTAGTACTCGTAGTAGTCGTAGTAGCATTCAAATCGGAATCCATTCTTCTCATCCATTTATTGTAGTAAAATTTTCCACCATCTTTTTCCAAAGGTCTTGCAGCTGGAGTTACTACATATACTCTGGGTCCAGGAAAACTTAAAGCTTCAATATACGTTTGTAAATAGCACACATATAATACAAAAACAACTGACTTTAACTCCATTTTGTTATAATATACGCACTGGCATATTCTGTTAGTGATGTGTTCGACTTGGCTTCTCAATTGAATATGTTGAATATAACTAAAGGCATCCAAATAGTAGTTTTTGAGCTAACAATTTAGATGAAAATAGTGATAATTTGTAGCGGTACTTCAAAATGTGGAACACCTGAAACACGAGTACTGTGACCCGTCTGGTTACAATTTACACTATTAGCAGGATAATCCATGCCACGCGCTGGAACTTGCCCGTAGAAAGTGTCACATATTTGTGTAACACATTTAGTATTAGTGAAACATTTTTCACATTTCCATATTTCCATATATTTTTTATAACTAAATGCTTTATTCTGTTAATAGGTATGTTACTATTACCATTTATTACCTACATACTGAAAAGTTGCTAGCATTTCATCAATTTGTTAAATTAATATGTCCTAAATAACTCAAGCAATAAATATGATTATTGTTTTATGTGTTTAGATTTTTTTATTTCTGAGTTGTTCGTTACAGACTTTGATCGTCCGAGCAGTTTTTTTTATTTATGTATATTTATTATTTAATATATATAAATTTATATATAATACATAGAAAATGTCTACTTATTTATTGCGCCACTTACTAGCATGAGTTATTTTATAACGTATCGATATACGTTATTCCGCGATCGGCATAAGAGTGACATGAACATCATTCCATCACCTATCTACATTTTGTAAATTTTAAAGGAGAGCAAAAATACTGTGATTAATCACCACCTCAAACTATTATATTACCTATATTAATAAGTCGGTAAATAGAATAATATAAAATAATAAAAGGGGTGGTTATAATAATTCAGTAAATATTTTGTTAGAATTGTGGCATTTTAAATAAAGTTAATAGGTACAATTGATGGTACTGGACCGATCTCGTACGGAAGGTACGTAGTACCTATGTTCGATTCTTTCGTAATGTTACTTCAGTCGCTCGCTCTTATAACCCAAAATATTGGGTTATATTAAAATAAATTAGACTTCATACTATACAAGTGATTTTTTAAGTTTAGTATTTAAAACTATAACCTGATTATAAAATAATCGTAAGAAAATGTAAAAAACATATATTTTTAAAATATTTTATTAATAAATACTCTCTCATATCATACAGCATTACATAAAACTTATTATTACCTTAAGCTTATTTGCAATAATTAAAAACTATATATTAAAATCGTATCACAAAGGTCATATTGTATTTTTTTCGTCGTTTCTTTTTTCATTTACATTGGAGTCCATGTCATGTTCATTATATGCTGGATTATCAACCCCAGAGTCAGTGCTGCCATCTGTACTGCTTGACACCAACTTAACTTGTGGACACGCCGTCTTGGAGTCAGTCATATTGATTTCATTCTCACTAGCGACATCTGTCGTAGAATTAATTTTGTCTAAGTTTTCTGGTTTCTCAATATCTAAAATAGCTGGTTTCTTTTTGCAAATATCATTTTCGTCACCCACAGCCCTTTTACCAATGTAAAATTTATTAAAAAGATAATAAATACATCCAGTAATAAAAGTTGCAGCAGCAAAAACTTGATAAGTTGGTCGCGTTCCAAAAAACTTCATAAGATATCCACCTATCAAACTGCCAGAGCCCTTACCTGAAAATTTAGTTTTAAAGAAATAAATAAAAATATATTAACTTTTTCGTATTTACTCATAGCAGAAAAGAAATTGATTAAAGAACTTCACGCATTTTCCATAGGGACCAACAGGTGGAGGAGAGTCCATGAGTGCCATCTAACCATCACAATAAAAAAGGGCAGGCAGTGCGAACATAGTGTTAGCATACAAGTCTATTAAATAATATACTATTCTTAAATATAATTTAAATTTTCTAATGTAATCAAATTAATTAAAGGTATATTTTCAATTATGATAAAACTGACCCACTCCATAGTAGAGACCTCCTAGTAATCCTTGCACAGATGTGTCTGTAGTAGTAGAAGACAGTCTAGCCGCGTAAGTAACAGCCGCTGTGAACGACAACGATGACGTCACAGATTCCAGCGCTTCGAAAATAAGACATAGCCATGGATTGTAGATTAAAGAGTAACCTGAAAATTAACAGAAGGTAATTTTTACAATAAAATAAAAGTGTTTTGGTATTGATTTAATTTTCATTTACCAGTAATTTTTAGAACATATAATTCTATTCTCAATTCGAATTTCGAATACATGCAAAGCAATCTTGCAGATTATCTAGTAGATCAACATAATTAAATAATATATCACTTTAAATAACTTTAGCTGTCTATGATCTTGATACCTTGACATTTATGAGTTTAAAGCAAAAATTATAAAATCATCTTTAGTCGCAATAAATTGTTTTTTTTACATATTCAAGCTTATTATTAGGCTAATGTCTTGATTTCACTACTATGACGAACGTATTTTTCATAGAAAAATTTAAATAGCTTACCCAGAAGTCTAATGGCATAGAAAATAAATCCAATGAATAGTACATTAGCATGTCCAAGTTTTTGGATGATAGGACCGGACAGTACCAGCAGAGGCAGACCCGCCACTCCGCCGACTGTGATCGTGATACCCATTAGAGAACGCGAGGCTCCAAGGTCTTGAAGTAGCCAAAACAGGAAACTCTCAATGTAACCCCATGCAGTGCCTGTTGAACAAAAATATTTTTGTAATGCTTACCACATTATTAATTGCAGTTCCTATTGACCTACAATCCGGAAATGTTATATAATTATAAAGGAAATAGGAATAAGACGCAGTTGAACTACTTATTCATTTTATCCATGTTAACCTTTTAAAATTTTCCTCCAACATTCTAAGAAACAATAATTTGCATTTTGTTGACTAAAACAGATGCGCTAACGGTAATTTTATAAAAAATATGTTTCCTTTTTCTAAACTGGTAAGACAACTTTCTTTGTCTTATTTTATTAAAGGTACAGCAAGTGTTAGTTGTAAAAGTGAAGATGTAAATTTTTTTCTATAAGAAAACTTATAATAAATAAACGATAATGTAAATATTTAATTATACATATATATTATTAATTCTATATATACCAGCTTCACGCTGTAGGGTTCACCCAGGGTAGGCAGAGGGAACCTAGTGTTAGAATACTCCGTTACCCACTTTCTGCTGAATTCTGGAGGCATTGCGTGTTAAGTGGTAGAACTCAACGCCGCTAATTAATTATATAATAATGAAAAATTCAGTCTTATGTAATGAATTGTGGGCAAACAGAAAGTGAGAGAGCTATGCTGTGATTATATAAATTAACAATATCAAACTCACCCATGATAAAGCATGCTATAAACAGAGCAACTATTTCAATATTTCGGAACACGAGTATAACATCTTCGAGAAGGTTCTGAGCCGGCTGTTTGAATTCCAGATCAATACTCAGCATCAGAACACCAGAAACCACTTTTAGAACTGCATATAAATAAAAAGCCGGTCTGTAAATAAACATAACACTTATACAATATTGCAGTAACCCTATATTACTCTAAGTATCAGTTTCGTATCCTGTTACGGATATGGTAACTAAAGCTTAAAATCAAAATGATCAGCTTCACGCTGTATACCACACACATCAGGGTAGATAGAGGGAACCTAGTCTTAAGCCACTCCGTTCCCCACTTTTTGCCGAATTCTGGAGGCATTGTGTGTTGAGTGGCGGAAGTCAACGCCACGCGGCTTGCCACGATATTGCCATTTATTAAGAAATTAGTAATCAAAACTTACTATTATTATTATTTAAAATTATCTGTATTGTATTAATTTTCAATAACCAACATAATTGGATTTTGCATTGAGTATGGAGCACGAATATCTTGTTTTGATTACTATCGCACACGACAAGATGTGCAGTTGGAAAATAACGCTACTATAATGCATTAAAAATGTATAAATATAATATTAATCCAGTCGTTTATTATTTAAAATAGATTATATATAATGCATTAACTTTGGTACTGGTACTGACTTTAATACATATATATTTACCTGAAATCAGTATAACCTTTGCCCCTGCTCGCATAATCTATGAGAAGTCCAGAGAGCGGTGACGAGATCATTCCACCAATGCTTCCATAGACTCTTTGAAGGCCATAGTCCGCTCTTTGATCCCTAACAATCGCAATAACAGCGCCTTCGAACATTGCAAATGCAGTACCACTAATTATACCAACGAATACACGGACCTGAAAAGTTTTAAAATATTAGGAATTGATTTAAATTTAGAATTTGAGCAGAAGACTTTAATTGAAATAAAAAAATATATTTAAAAAAAAAAGTAGTTTAATATAACATATAAAAAAAATATGTTAATGAAATAGATGTTTGTATTATATTTGTATGTTTTTTTTTCATATTCATTTCATAGGTAAATGTAGTGTACATATTTAAATATAGCGTTTTAAATTACACAATAAATTCTCTCATTTAAAGACGTGGCGCAACTTACAACGTGGAATAGATTAAGATCATATTAATAACTTGTATGGTACAACTGCTATTCTATCTGTAGTTTATAAGGTTTTTTTTATTTTTTTAATACAATTAACATATGTTATTTGCTTATTCTATTATCAATACAACTCAAGCATTTTATAATGTCAAGCAGACCATGAGGATATAGCGACGCGTCAACCGTTCATATTTTTTTACCTATTTATAGATATTTTTTTCTTTATTATTATTTATAGATATCTCTTTCATGTTGAATATTGAATGAGATCCTAGTAAACTTTGATCACACAACTATAGTGTGCTACCAAACACGCCTGGACTGTACATTATGTGATATAATAAAAAAAGCTTAAATAAATAAAGCTTTGTGTTTTTTGTAGGAGAACTCTATGTAAATTAAGAAATATAAAATTATATATTCCACGTTTATACTGAGATAGTAGATCAACATACATATTTCAAGATATAACAAAGAGAATTATATATTTGCAAACATTTAATGTGTAGATCTGATTGTGGAACCTCTAGTATATAAACAAGCATGTACATCGTACAATCGGGACGAGGTCGTGTTACGTCACATATACTATAAGTCTTATAAGCTATGAAGGCCTCAAACTTATACTAGAGCTTACTAGTAAGTACATGTGTTCATAATTTCCTAATAAATAACTTAAAATATTAAATGTGAAAACAGAGCAACTCGTAAATATAAACAGGGTAACCAAAAAACGCGAAAAGAAAACATCTTTTAACCTCACGCTATCCCGCACATACCACAGCAGGCAGAGGGAACCTAGGAAACTTATATTAAGATACTACATTTCCATTAACACATTTCCGTTCCCCACTTTCCGCAAAATCCTTGAGGCATTTCTTGCTGAGTGGCAGAACTCAAAGCCGCGCTTTGCCTCGTTACCATAGCGAGGAAATGCGAGAGAAATCGAAAGGACTACCGTCGCGGTTATAATCGTACATTTGTGCCCCTGCACCATATACAAGTAAATTTTAACTAAGTACAAAATGCATTAAAGTAAAAATATATATTTTACAAAAGCGACTTCAATGCGTTACAACTCCGTAATTTATAGGTAATTTATATTGTAATTTTAAAATTATTATGTATCTACCTGTATATTTGTTTTATTTTTTCTTTTTGTGATAAAAAGAAAATATTATTATATTACATAACATAACCTTTGAGTTCAGAAATACGCATTTTTTACAACTTAAATATATTAAAGTTAATATACTGAGTGTAGTTTGGACAACAGATAGAACAGTGGCAATGGGTCAGACTGCCAACACAAATTCGTCATTATCCAGTTAGTGAAGATTAGCTAACAATCTTTCTATCAACGAATACGCTACACAATCTCTGTATTTCTTTATATTAAATTTTTTTTAGCGTCACGCTGTATCCCGTAAATTATATACTATGAAAATCTCCTTCTTTTTTTTTATAAAGTGATGTAAAATTCAATAAGTGTTTATTATTTTTTAACTGTATTGTAAATACAAAGTAACGTAGCTCCATTTTAATCTATTGGAAAGATCAAATACTTGTGAGTGCTTTATCTTTACGCTACTCGTTAGATGTAGGTATTTGCTTCTAGTAAATTAAATTGTAAGATATAAAATATAATATGTATTTTTAAAATATTCTGACCTATCCATTACCTCTACAAAGTGACGTGATCCTCCTCTACAAAATAAGTATTGTTATTACAAATATAAAATTATAATATTGAAATATTACATTTATAAGAAAATAGCGGCCCGCTCGCGGTTACACCCTGCGTGAACTATGTTATTATTAATTTCTGTCTCCATGACTACGTCCTAGTGACGTCTATGCAAAATTTGAGACTCCTAGCATTTGTAGTAACGAAGTTTCATACAAACTTTCGACCCCAAAACAACCCCTTAGAAGTCGAATATTGCAAATTCCCGTCTTAGCGAGCACCTACGTCCTATAAGTAACTCCTATGCAAAATTTCAAAATCCTAGCACATATAGTTTCTGAGATTTCGTGACGAATGAGTGACCTCTCGATTTTATATATATAGATTTCGTCATGGTATGTACTATCTAATACAAAAGCATTTTGTTTCTCAAATGGATAATTACTCACAGCTAAATAAGTCCAGAAAGTGAAAACAGGATCAAGTTCTATTTGCTGCTGGTGGTTGTCACAGAGACTCCTCCGGGGCGCAGTGGACGCGCACGCGGCGGCACATTGTGCCAGGCGTACCGGACCAGCTTTCACCCAGGCTGACTCGCCGTATGACTGAGGGGAACCATCACATTTGAGTTAGTTTAAGCATATATTATAAAATATGTAGGTACACGAATGTATAAATTGATTACTATAGTTTTAGCACTGCCTCTTCATTGTTCTTGCATAATAACGAACAAGTTTGTAATTTCTTATCATATAACAAAAATATATACATACAATTCCTAGAAATAAATTTTTACTATCTCAAAATAAATAAGCCTTATAATAAAGTAAATGATATTATAACAACAAAATTAATTACAACATTAAAATATAAAGCGGCAAAGTTAATACAAACAGTATAAGTAGTACCTGAGCAAAGTTATCGTTGCAAGTAGTAGAATCAACTCCGTCGTAATCGTTGCTTGTTCCATTCGAGTTGCTTTCCGATATTGCATTCACCCAATAATTTCTTACTTCAGCAGAATTTTTTTGGGCGTCATGAGAAATTCTTACTCTATACGATATTTCCCTAACTTCTTCAATAGAATCGTCCACAAAATCAATTTTGTCAAATACACACGTAGCGTTTTTCTCAGCATTTGAACAACTCAAATCATATAATTGTGGTGTTGGAAAGAAAATTTTATTATCGCCAATTATAGATGTTGTAGAGTTAAAGTAGGGGTCATTAGTCAAAACTCGTGAAGTACTGTGCTCTTTCATTGGTTTTTCCCTATGGTCCAAGAAAGTAGAAATAGTATTTCGGTAAACAAGACGCTGGGATTCAGATGATGACTTCAAGTGTACGTCATATGAGTGAGCATGGATAATAGAATCTACGTCCTCTTTAGAAACTTGATGTGGCAATTCGCAAACAAAACCGCAAGATAATATGCTGTAGAAACAGAAAGATAAGTCACGTTAAAGCAATTTGTTGTTAAAAGAAATGTTTACCTTATCTATATTTGTTAATAGCTTTAGAAGCATTAAGCTTGAAAAGTATTATATTAACCGCTATATTATAGTAAATGCAAAGGCAATTTATATTTGATATTTTTTTACAAATATTACACTCAACAATTTCATTAATTATCATCAAAATTTATCACCATTAATGTAAACATTAGTATAACGGAGCTACATGGTCCATTATACGTATATATGTGTTTTATTACAGTTAAATTCATAATGTATACTTACGTTAAATTAATGTTATATGAATACGGATGGATTGGAAGACATGGATACTCTCGTACTTGTTGCAGGCGTAACGCAGAACCATCACAAGTTGTGATTAAGTCAACAGCAGGTGGAAACGTCATAGTAATACGACCAACGGGGACTGCCAGGAGTAGTAATGCTGAGAGGCCACCGAGTGCTGACGACAACGCTAACAGCAGCTACGAAAATTATATTTGTTTATTCCCATACAATGGAATACTTAAAATACTGTTACTGTAAAAACTAAACTAATTATATAGTAAGAATCTACAGTAAAATAAAAAAAGGCATGCAGTAAAATTTAATAATAAAATGAATGGCTTTGTGAAAAACAGGATGAAGCGTTTAAGAAGAATGATTAGCGTAAATGATCAAAGCGACATTTTCTGCCACAATTGTTATTGGATAACAACAATGAAAATAGATATAAGTAAGTAACTACAAATATCGTAAATGTTCTCGGAAAATTCATAGTTATTCAGCGGGTCCGAGTATGTCGTTGCAGTGCAATTATAATTGTTCATTAAAATACCTTATATGATCTGTATTATACATTTTAGCTTAGCAATTTTACCAGACTCGTTTTATATTTATAGCTTCATAGAAAATTATACAAATAAAAATACCGCAGTGTAAAGTTTAACTATATATTGTTTAATTGTATTGTCAAGACTTTATATGTAATAAAATTTTAAAAATATTATAGAGTCTATATTTAGAATAATTTTTATAACGTCTGTGTACTTCTTTTGGTTAGCAAGTGCACAAACGTAATGATCCCTAACCAATAAGGGCACACACCAATACTCGTACATGTCACCGACGGTTCCGGCTCGAGCGGTCTCCGCAGTGACGCCGTGACGCAAGCGTGTACACACAGCATGTACTCGGCTCGCAGTGCTCGCAGAGCGGGACGGCGCGGGCGAGCCACACAATACAAGGTAAAGGTTATTGTAACCAGAATTGGATGTAATTTGCGTTTGCGGCATTGTAGATTAGCTTCGTTTAATTAAGTCATACAAATCATAGGCATGAAAGGACATTATCAATTTTCTATTCGATGTCAAATTTGTTAAATGTCAACAGTTAAATTTTAAGCATTATGTACGTATAAACCTTGTTATTTGTATCATTTTTCAGCTTGAAATTGTATAGCGCATATAGCAGGGTAGGCAGAGGGAACCTGGTGTTAAGACTTAGACACTCTAATAGTTACTCATGACATTATAATATATTGAGATGACATTTGTCTATATGTACTAAATATTATTCGTCTTAATTACATAAAATGCAAAATATCATATGAAATATCAATTGTCTGGGTATTCATACTAACCCTAAAATTTCCAATTTTATCAGCCAGCATGCCAGCGAGGGGTGGCATCACGATCGAGATGACTGGCGTGACGGCTGACATTATGGCAGTCTCTTCTACATTAATGCCCAACTCTCTCATGTGTATCGTTAGGTACGGGTACAAAACAAACAGAGCTAGAAATTATAACATTGTTGTAATAATTGTCAATTATAATCATGGGCGTAGGAAGAAAGGCGCCGTGTGTGCCGTGCCCACCCCAGAATGGTGTGGAAGTTTTACTAACAAAAAATTACCACGATAAATTGAAAAAAATTTTTTTTTAAATATTTGTGTTAAACTAAAGTCCAGGCCCCCAGACCATATTTCTAAACACCTACGCCCATAATTATAATGTGTCTAACAAATTTACAACCCGATCTGAAAATAATTTAACGTGCACTTACTGGAGGCATGTACAAAAAACAATATTTTTAGAGGTATGAGCTTTTTCTGTTTGAGATCATCAGTGATCCGCTTGAAGAAGGCGCGTACAAACTGCATTTTTGTATATTTCTGCGTGCAAGTGGAAAACCGTTTCACTTTCCATACGACGGGGACGCTCTAAGTGGGAAAACTCCTAGTTGTCCGACCTCCGGCATGTATGCTCACATTTATATTTACTAGATGCATGGAAATTTATCGAGTGCTTGTTTATCTGAAAAATAAATATTGTTGTCATCATCATTTTGTATTCTACTTATTCTATTGACGTCACTTTTATAAATTATGAGAAAAACCAACAAAATGCGTTAAATTACACGTACACTTATACAGCTAAACATAAAATAAATAACTAATCTCTGTAACTATTAAAATAAAAAATAAATTGTCTTCTCATAAAAGTTCGTAGCTGCTGTGTAAATGTTTACTAAATATCTTAGATTTGAGCACAAAATTATCTAACAATGGCAATATTAGGTTATGATATCAAAGATAAATGCCGGATGTGCGGACATTCAAACTTAAACGGTGCAGGACCGCTTAGCGAATAATTCTATAGCCAGGAGAGACTGCTAAATATATTTTACGCAACGAAATTTTGCGACGATAATGATGATAATGGAGGTCTGGAGCATTTTTATTTACTATTTTATCTACTAGGTTTGCCACTTACAAAATTTAAAACATCTTTAAAAAAAATTCTAACAAGTAAAGCTTATTACACTGTTCAAGAATATTTAGAGGATAAGTATGTATAGAATTAATATTTATTGAATGTAATGCAGGATAGCTGCCAGCTAATGTAATAGATTGTACCATTGATTTTGAAAAGAGCAACTGTTGAGTTTCTTGCCGGCTCTTCTCAGCAGAACTGCCTTCCGAACCGGTGGTAGCT
>DWNA01000515.1:0-22387 GCA_018249835.1 Heliconius besckei | reverse complement strand
CTTGAAACTTGGTACAGATGTTCGGGAAGAGTGTACCAACATAACAAAATAAAAAAATCGATAATCGAAAGTACGTTGCCCGCCAAATTTGAAAAGTCACCTTACTTTTTGAACACACCTCGTATATTGTTAATACTATTTACTTAGTGAACCGAACCTTTAGTGTATTTTTAATGATAATGTTAGTAGATTACAATGGTAATTTAGATCAGATACATATAATTGTATAGTACAAGTGTGCTAAGTTACAAGTAGGTCACAAGTATTCAATAATTTTATTATTTGTTGTTATTATTTTTTTAATATTATTACCTTACAACAGAATAAGAATAGTGATAATATCCACCACCATTGGCACAGCTGCCCATTGATATGACCCATCTTGGATCAGGCATTTGGTCATAGACTTTTCTTAGAGCTGGAGCCATTTTATTTGTTAAGGTCCCAGCAACAATCATTACATCAGATTGACGAGGAGATGCTCTGAATACTACACCATATCTATGAATAAAATAAAATAGTAATTACATTCTTTCTATCTACTTAAATCTGCATAAATAAATAAATACTAATATATAGTTGTTTGTTAAATCACATATATCAATAAACAGATTCCAAAGAATGTAAACACATGTTTAGAATGTTGTAATATTGAACAGATTTTTAAACATTTTTGTAGAAAACATAATAAGTGAAATCTACTCACATACTTTAAACTACTAATAAAGACTTTAAATATTGTAAGAAATTATTAAAGTGAGTAATTTTCACCTTACCTGTCCATATCATAGCGTGGGGCAGCAATGTGCATCATCTCTACAGCACAACAAGCTAAACCAAATGTCATCGGCCATATGGAGCCTTTTCTTCCCCAATTTAACAAGTCATCGAGTCGAGCTACAGCATATTCTGCGGCATTACTAGTATCTTGGAAAGGAGAGTAAGGTCTTTTTTCCTTTGGATTGGGAGCAGGTAAATGAGTTTGACGAACTTGTTCCACTAGAGGTGCGAAGGCTCCTTTTTTCACTACAGAAAGAACTGTAGAAGGAGCGGTCGCTCCTAGAGCTTTTAAAGCTTGCATTTTATCTGAAAGTCAATACGCAATATATGAACAACCTATAAATATTTTTACACTATTTGTTAATTGGCTGTTATTGCACATTACACTTAACTTTATTATTTTACTTACAATTCTAGCGCATGAGCTATTATATCGACTGTAAAACTTAATATTAAGTATTAGATACAAAGAAAATAAGATATTTTACGTAACGAGTGTATTTACAAAGTACATTTAACCAAGAAACGTCAAAGTCACTTTATGTTTCAAATATAATTATTTTAGTAAAATAAACTATAATAATGATAAATATATTTTATTTATTAATCATTAACATTAAATTCACAGCAAAATGATTTATAATATTTTCGATAAATCAGTAAATACCCGTACATATAATAACATTTGTGTTACGGCGTCTGTAAATGCACCTTTTTGATCTAAAATCCTTAAGAACCATAATTTAAAAAATATCCTATAGTACATAATATTTTTTGATGATAATATGAAAATAGATATTTATACTATGAATATTATTTTTTTATATTATTACTGTGAATGAAACAGCATTTTATAGAAAATTGTCACTGTGTTTCGGTACGGCATATTTATATCAATCAGCATCACTATTCTATTCTATTGAGTAAATGTGTTCTGTGATTCTTTTTAATGAGAATCTGTGACTAAAACTGCGTCAAATTTAAATAAATGATTTCAATAACAAAGTACATTTAAAATAAGTTAGTAAACAAAATATGAAAAACTTTATTGTAGTTTATTTTATATAGTAGTAGTATATTTTATTTCTAGTAATTAGTAATTGTGTTATGTGTAAGCAATATACATGATATGAATTTATTCTTGTGACATTAAATTATTTTTTTCACTCGCATACTATACACTCTATACAGTATAAATTGTGTAAATTTTACCATGACAAACGTTGGCAAGGTAAAAGATGTACATATTTTTCAATTTAAGTAATTTAATACATATATTTTCTTTAACATGCTCCGAAACTAAAAAACCGCTTAAATAAGTTCCAACAAGCGTATAAGAATTACGACGCAGCTTGATTGGAACGTAAGGCCTAGTTACATATGTTTTCTAAAAGAATAAAAAAATCCTTACAGGAAAAGAAGTGGTTTAAATCTATGTTTAATTTTGATGACAATCCTCCTGTAAAAATAGCTAAATCTCATGTAATTCAAGACAAAAAAACTAAAAATGTGGAGGTAAGCACACAGATATGTCCATCTTTTGGTCACATTTAATAGATATTATTTAATTTTGCAATAATTATTTTTATATTTTAGCGATCTATAGGAGATCCACCTAGTGCATGTTTCAAGACTAATATCACTGACAAAAATTGGATGAAAAACTTTGATCCGCAGCATGTTGAAGATTTGGCTGTCAATGCTAAAAAAGTACTAGAAGTTGAAGAATGGCTAAAAATAAACTGCCTTAAAAATAGCAATAATATGTTGCTCCTTTCTGGATCTGTAGGTTGTGGGAAAACAGCAACTGTGCGTACTCTAGCAAGTAAATACAATATAAAGGTCACAGAATGGATCACTCCGTTAGATATTGAATATCCTACAGAATTTGGTATTTCTTCCTTGTTTTTATTTTTACCATTACATTGTATTCCATATATAAAAGTGTAGGCAGAACCTAATGTAATGACACTCTGTTCCTCACTTTCTGTACAATTAGTGATGATATCATGTGGCAGAACTTGATGCTAAACCTTTTCGTGTCTATATTACTTGCAGAAAAATTAAATTATGTATTTGCCTGATTAAGAACAGCCCTACAAGTGATAGTTGCACCAAAATCCAAATATTTGTATAGTTTCTATGTTAATATAAACTACATTATACATTTTCAGGGGATTATGAATTTAAAGAATCACAATCAAAAAAATTTTTAGAATTTATTATAAATTCAGCTAATTACACATCTTTGCTAGATAATAACAGTTGCAAAGTCGTTTTGGTGGAAGACTTTCCTAACACATTTCTAAGGAATCCTTCAGAATTTGTAGAAATTTTAGAGTAAGTAAAATTTGTTTTATTTTTAAAACATAAAAAAAAAATTTTTTGTTCTATGTCGCATAATTTGAGCCTATGTGTTTTGAAACCATTCAAGCATTGCCTTTGAAAATGTGTTCTTATCAAGCCGCATTGATATTGATATACATTTGTTACAAGTTATTTAAAAAAAAAAACTATATTACCATGGATGAAAATTTGTAAGTGCTCTCTGCTTATAGTTTTGCAATTGTTTGCAAACTTAGGACAAAAATAATATATCTATCTATAATTCTATATGAATATTTTTTATACTGTATCCCACACATAGTTGGGTAAACAGAGGGGGCCAAGTTATGAAACACTCCACTGCCTAATTTCAACCCAAGCTAACCAAGCTTCAAGACATCGTATGTCAAGTGGTGAACTCAATGCTGCACTTTGTGTTGACTATTATATAACATGATATTTATATGATAAAAATATTTCTAGGCTTTATAAGATAAGAGCAAAGTCTCCGATAGTGTTTATTTCTTCTGAAACACATACTGATAATAAGAACACTGCTTTTCAACTGTTTTCTCAAACAGTCAAAGAACAATTCAACATACATCATGTAGTGTAAGTATATTTTAATGTTAAAAGATCTAGAATCAGAAAAATATTTAATAGTAAGGTCATTGTGACAACCTTTTGCAGTAAACATAGTGTTTACTGCAAAAGGTATAACCATAGGGTTATTCGTTTTAATCCCAACTTCTGGAAATTATTTTCATTTCCTAACTGCAGCATGATGGCCCCTTGCTTTATTTGAAATTGATATCAAAAGTACCAGTTTTGCTGGAATAGTCCAGTATTGTGACTCCTAATAAGAACCCATAACCATCACGTTTATAATCAGACATTGTGTAACTGTGACAGACAAGATAGACTCTTGTTATAAGACCTTATAAATAAAAACAGCAATAACATTTGTCATAAATGTCATAAAGCAACAAATATTAATATAATTATGTTTTCTATTAGGTTTAATAGTATATCTGCAACAGGCTTAAAAGCAGCGCTCAAACGGGCCTCTGATATAATAAGCAAAAAGTATACATCAACTTATAACATTCCATCTGCTGATTTAATTGAATCAGTTGTTAATTCTTCCGGAGGGGATGTCAGATCTGCTATATTAAATTTACATTTTGCTTCTTTAAAAGGTTAGTGGTGTTTTAGGAATATAGGTATTTGCATATTGTTTTTTTTTTTGGCGTTACAACAATCACGTTTATAGGCAGATGCTGTTGAGTGAGACAAAACAATAATTATTGTATTCTTTTATGATTATTTTTATTGATTGTCAAGGTCACCCGCATCCATATTGAAGACTGAAGAAATAAAAATAATTTATTCCCACGAGTGGGATTGAGCCCACAACCATGGAGTTTACAGTCAGACGCTGCCCCCCTCCGTCGCGACAGCTCCTACCTAGAAAACAACTTTAATTTTCTGACCCGACTTTTCGTCCATGTCGTGTGACACTTTGAGTCCATAGTCAAGAGTAATCTACCTGGATCCTATACTAAAACACAAGTGATTATTCCGATTAAAATGCCTTATTTAAAACTCCTTAGATAGTCAAACTTTTAAAACTTTATCTTTCATTAATTAGGCTCAAATTTTAATTTGGAAACAAGTGTACTTGTGGAGAAGGAAAGTAAAAACAAGACTGGCAAAAAGAAAAAAAATGTTCCTAACAAATTTATGTCATTGGGAAAAGATCAAACTGTTAGTATTTTACATGGTGTTGGAAGAGTATTGAACCCGAAAGGTAAAAAATTGAATAATATATTTTTTTGATGAATGAAGTTAAAAAAATATAGAGCATAATAAAAAAAGCAAATATTTAACTATAGAACTAATAATTATTATATCATGTGCAATAATTATTACATCATATTTTTTATTAGTATCTATTAATGAAATATTTTAAATATATTTTTGAATATTTTAAAGAACCTAACACCTATACGAGTAACTCATAAGCAGGTTTTTTTGGAATAGGGGGAACATAGAAATTTGAGCATGCCTTCTGAGCTTGCGCTCCACTCATTGACAAAATTTTACTGTATTATTATTTTGCAGAAAAGAAGATGTACATAAGTGTTGCTTCATGCTTATTCAAAACTTCATGTTTCAGAAATTACAGATAAAGATGGAAAACAAATCCTGAGTCATTCCCCAAAGGATATTATTGAACAATTTCTATCAAATCCTGCTACATTTATTAATTTTTTGGGGGAAAATTACTTGCCTCATTTTTCTAGCATAAATGATGCCGAATACGCTGCGGCGTCGCTTAGTATGGCTGACTGCGTGATGTCAGAGTGGAGGGTAAGGCAATATATAATTATAAATAACACACAATTTATGGGTCGATGGAGAGATTTAGTGATATACCCATCATTCTGAGTTCTCCGCCCCGAGTTCGAGACGTAGTTTTTGAGTAACACGTACGTTAGTCTTGCCTGAGTGAAAAAATGATATTTAATTCATTAACTCCATTGAAGATTGCAACCACAACCACCTCCTTTACAATTAGACGCTGCGCTATTGCGCCACGATTTTTATAACTATCGTTTATAATTATAATATTTTTTACTTTAGATTGTATACTTTTAAAATATTGTTATTTCTTTGATCCCCAATTTAATAAAATATGAATTTATTTGCCTAACATGACTTTCTAAAATGAGTGGGAAAAGGTGAAAGTAATATCAAAATTCATAACACTATTACTCATCGCGTGTTAAGTATCTAAGGATCGGCTTTGTCTTACCAGACAGGGAAATAGTAATAATTTTAATGTAATCATATTCTCAATACAGGATTGAACTCATTAACTTGCATTTAGTCGGTACAGTCGGTAAATCCTTTCGTGTCTCACAATTGCATGATTCGTTTCTTACTTTTTATTATTTAATTTTCTTTATATTATCTGCCTCTATGTCATTTCTTAGGACAAAATATTTCATGAATACAGTCTTTACATAGCAGTGGCCGGGTTAATGTTAGCCAATAAATCTCCTGTGTCTGCATGGAATCCTGTCAGAGGACCAAAACATCTGAAGATTCAATATCCGTATGTATATCACGCTGTATTCCGCATATAGAAGGGTAGGTAGATTGAACTTAATGTTAAGACACTCCACGACACAATGTTTCCCACGCACTGTCCAATTTTGATCGAGACATTCTATGTTGTCACGGAATTCAACGCTTTTTGTCGAATTTTTCGAAGCATTGCGTGTTAAGTGGCGGAACTCAACGCCGGGCTTTTGCCTTGATGTCAAAGCGAAGAAATGAAGATATTAAGAAATAATAATTCATTCCCTCGAGTAGAGTATCGAACCCTCAACCGTCGCGTGTCACACCCTTGTGCCCTTGCACCACGACGGCCTCAAGTCCGTCGTGGCGGCCTCAAGTTATTTATCATTGTTTACAAATAAATACATTTATAAACTTTGCTTAAAATAAAATTGTCTAAATACTTGAATTTTATAAAAGAAATTTTGTGACTAGTGTTTTTTGTTATTTTTAAATAATTATAATAAAAACCTCATAGTATTTGACAGTCACTTTGAAATATCATTGCATTCCATTGAACTTAAATGAATGTTGAATATTATTTCCAGATCTCTCAAGGATTTACCACAGTTAGAATCTAATCATTTATATAATGGTAAAGTTTTAGCAACCGATTATTTAACATACTGCAAGAAAATTGGAAACAACAATTTAAGAAATAATGATGATGAAAAATTTAGGATATTATAAATATTTTTTGTTCAAATAAAACAGTCTAACTACTTTATCAGTTTTATATTTTTACCTACAATTACATAACTCTTTGAATTAAGACATATTTTCACTTGACATGGGTAACAGGAACATTGGATCTGGGAAGCAAATTAAAAAATAAAATCATTTTCCATATTTATTAATAAAAGTCCATTAAATGTTACAAAATAAAATCCTAGATACAGAGACACTGCACTGCTGTCAAATAATTTTTAGTTTATTATATCACTGATCACTCACTCTGGTCAGTTCCCATTTTGCAAGCTTTTACAACAAGAAATAATTAATTATTTATAAAGTCACAATGTATGTTTTACTATAAACAAGTCATACTTACCAGTCCTGGCCCTCTACTATAAGTAAGTATAAATGAGTCATAATACTCACCTATTCGAAGTCTCTGGAATGTGTTGTGTATTGTGTATGTGTTTATTATTTGTTTTAATTTTGTTTAAGAAGTGCATTTAAATAAAAATTAGAATATATCGTGTGAATTGAAAAAATACATATCTTTTACCATTTACGTAAAAAATTATGCAATAAAAAACGTATATTTTTCATTAGAGTGATTGAGTGGGTGTTATGTGACGTAAGCATTTCCAAATTGTAATAATTCAAATATATAGATTTCGCAACAAAACAAATATATTTGAATATATTTCTCGTGGGGAGTAAGTAGAGGTGTATGTGTGTCTACCGGGAGGAAGAGGAGGAGGACCTGGAGCGGCGGCGGCGCGGGGGCGCGCGGGGTGAGCGCGAGCGCGACCGCCTGCGCCGCGGCGGCGAGCGGCGCCGGGGCGGGCTGCGACGACGGTACCTGCAGTATTAATATTGCCAGTTGTGAATAGCCCGATAAGTTTATATTGGAATATTATATATGTAAGAACAGACTCTTAACAATATTTTTTACATTAATTCTTTGCCAACCGTGCTATTGAATGATTATGCACAAATGTAAATGTAGAATATAATTATTGTAAGTAAATCTAGCTATGCCCAATTCTTAGATAGCTATATAAGTATATAGCTATCTAAGAATTGCTAGATAAGCAGAAACAACTTGGTGTTTACATAATTGTTCTTTCACCTATACCAAATAACTTGATTACAAATAAACAATATGCTTATATATAAATGACTAACCGTGGTGGCGAGTGTCGCCTGGGCGGCGGGTGTCGCGGCGGCGGGCGCGGCGAGGGCCGGCGCGGCCGCGACGGCACCAGCACCGGCGCCGCCGTGATCTCCTGACCGTCCACTTGTCCTGTACACATTCAAATAAATATATTACTAATTACTACAGTGACGAAAGAATGCAAATTTTCTATTTACTATGCTAGGGCCATGCATTAATGCCAGGAAGAAGATGCTAGGGCCATGCAAAAGGAAATATCAATAAATATTGTGTAATTTTTTTACCGCGGTAAGGTGCAGTGTAGCTACTTGGCTACAATTGCGGTCAATGTGAATGCCCATTCTTGGTAATAGCATAAATATATTTTATCATGACTAAATGAAGAAAAACGATATTCATAACTCTATGAATATCCACTCGGCCACATTAAAAAATTAATTCTCGTAATTTAATTACTAAGGATTCGGACTTCTTATACTTTAGTTTTAAATAAAGTACTATTCTTATGTTTATACAGCAACAACTTATATAGCATACCTCCATCCATATGCTTCATAGCATTTTCAGCTTCATCTGCGTTGCTAAACTCCACATATGCATATCCCCGTCCATTGTGTGGGTGCAGCCGGTCCATAGGGAACTCCACTGCCTTCACCACTCCATATGTGGAGAAAATCTCTTGTATGTGATCTCTTGTTACATTGAGCGTCAGTCGCCCAATATGTATGCGTGTGGGGCGCGGTGGTGGCGACCTCTCGCGTTTTTTGCGGCCGGGTGATCTAATAGACAATATTATGGTTATCGAGTTTCTTAATAAACATAATTGTGACAATTACTGTGTTTACTTGTGTTTTCTACACATTATATATATATATATATATTAATATACATTATTGCACAATGTGGCTTCAAGAGATTAATAACTTTTTTGTTAATTTAGTCATAAAAATCTTAGAATTTTCTCCCAGATATCACAACCCTAATGGAAATTTTTCAATATAAAATTTTATATACATTGTTAGTTTTGAACAATATTATATATTTTCCATAATAATTAGATGTTATTATGGAGCTCCTTCATAGTAGCACTTCTTCATAGATATAGCATTTTTTGTCATTTTGAATTTTCTTATGCACTACATTTACAGTATAGTTAGAAACTTGATGATACAGCCTTCAGTTATATGGATTCACAATTATCACACTACAACTGCTACATAGGCCAGTTGTGACATAGGGGCATAAAGAACTTATTAAGTAAAATCCACATTAAACATAATAAGTGCTTTTTTCTACCAGTTTATGCTGTACTGCCAATGAACAATTAGTATTTGTAGAACAAAGAGACTTAGAGAAAAAAATCCCAAGTCTTTAAATGATAGTGAAAACTGGGAGTAAATTATTCTATTATTTTTATGAGTACTAAACAATAATCTTAATTGTTTATTATTTAGAAAAGTCATAAAAGCTAAGTGATTTTTTTTACAAATGCCATTGTACTTTAGTAAATATCACACAATCTAAAGTCAGAAGATTAATATCAAAACCACTATACCTTTCATGTTTATCCTTGTTCTTAGCTTTGTCATTACTTGATGGAGCTGTTAATTTCTTTTTATCTCCTAATGGTGATCTATCTCTAATTTTCTCCCTGTCAGGCTCCCTTCGGTCCTTTGCTGGACTTTTTATATGAGGTGAAATCCTATAAAATATACAAAATAAGAATAAAATGAAATATAATAACCATTTGTATTATGTTATATTTTTACATTTTGAGTTATCTATAAATAAATAGTTTGCAATGCAGTAAGTAAGCCTAATCTTACTTCTTTTTTGGCCTGGACCGATCATTATTACTACTGCTACTGCTGGATGAACTGGAACTCGACGACGACCGTGACGAACTTCCCGAACTGCTAGATGATGATCTCGACGACGATCTTGAAGAGCTGCTTTCTGAAGAACTAAAGAATAAAATGTATTAATGATAAAAATGTGCTAAGATGTGATCAAATCACTATATATAACCTATACATTTATTATTCATATAAAAATAAATTCATATCACGAACCTGCCACTGCTATCACTACTACTGGATCCAGAATCTCCTTTCTTCTTTTTCTCCTTTGGTTTTTTCTTATCTTTTTCCGAAACGACAGAGGGAGATTTATTTCGTGCCCTGTGTAAGTCATCAAAAAGTAATTTTAGTTTACAGGATAATTAATTACTCTCTAATATTTATCAAATTATATAATTACACAAATTTATTTGAAAACTTACATAATTTATTTCAAACAGAAACTTATGATAATGAAATTAAAACTCCGCACTAAACCAAAAAGCCGCACTTCAGTAACAAACACAGATAACAAAAGGCTTCCGCCATTTTGTAGCGTCAGGTGGTTAGTGTTGCCTTATCCTTGACCATTATATTATTTAATTTATATTTAATAAATCAGATGATAATTATGTGGTACATAATATAAATAATATAAGTATAAATAATATAAATATAAATAATACAATTTGATAAGATTCCAAAAAATAAGAAACACAAAAATAAAATAATTATTTTAAAAATATTTCATTTATTAAAAAAAAATGTTTGAGATCAATATTTTAAGGTTAATATACATTGTTAAGTGTAATTTCATACAATAGTACAGACAAATAGATTTAATATAGTTATACCATATCATTAAGGATTGATTTATTATATCAATATCAGAAACACAATTTTATCCTTCGAGAACAAAAACATACAGCTTTTGTAATCATTCTTTTATATCAACAGTTGAGTGGCCAGAGGCTATAAGCCCCTTGCTGTGCGACACGAGGGCTGCATTAACGTCGTTGTGTTTGATACATCTACCGTCTTCTCTAACCTCTTCTATATAAGTACACAAGAACTCTGTTTTAAACTTTACAATCATAGATGTACGTGGAATTTATAAGTTTGCTGACATAAACTTAACTTATAAATGACTTCTCCGTATATACTTTATAACGTAGTATACATACCTAATTACCTACCTATGTCTCATTTCGATACTTTTATTTGGTCTAAGTACTTGTTAAGCGATAAAAAATGCAAAAGTGTTCTTATTCGACGCATATTTGTGCATGCAAACTCGCATTTTTTGTATATATTGTACTCTTAAAAACTGAGGCTATCGCGCGTCGTGATGCAGTGACGCAGCGTGACTGCACACGTGACTAAAGTGAGTTTGATTCGCACTTGAGGAGACTGCATTATAAAATATTTTCATTTTATTACTACGGTTTTTAAAATAAGGCAAAGCGCGGTTTTGAGTTCCGCCACTCAACACGAAAAGTCGGCAGCCAGCGAGGAACTGTCTTGACACTAAGTTCCCTCTGCTCGCCTTGGCTTTATGCAGGATACAGTCTGACGCTGACAAAAAAACATAATTAAGAACTCATAAGCCATGAATAATTCATATTAAATAATATTACATCATATATTTGTACAAATACATGTACCTACAGATATATGTACCAACATAGGCTTAATTTAGGTATAATAAATATAAAAATGTTAACTTATATTATAAACTATCTGCAGCTTACTTCATAATTAAAGAGAAGACAAATTATATAAAAAGGAGAGTAATTGTACTCTATGATATATATTTCTTTATTTTCGTCAGAATTAAAAGCTGCTTCGACATACTATGAAACTTATAGCTTTCACAAAAATATTTATGAATATTGATCGTAAATCAAAATGGTTTTATGAGGGAACTTGAGAGGGTTGCTGAAGGTCTACGAAATCATTTGTTCGAAGGCTGTAATCTAGCGAAAATAAGTGACCTTATACTATTCACAAAAATATACCTAATATTGTAGGTCACATTTATTTAAAATTTATGTGATTCACAATGTAATCTTTTGTGTAATATTTTTAAATTAGGTACAATGTTTAACTATATAATTACGTACAGTCAAGGAAATATATTTTTGACGAAGCATTGAGACCAAAGTGACCGAGATATTAGGATTTCAACAATTAAGGCAAAATAAAATTATAATAATTAAAACAATAATAAATTAAAACATTTAAAATCATATTTCATATAATATTAGTAGTCAGTTCTTTGTAGAATAAAAAGAATATTTAAAAAAACAAAAACACGTACTGCATAAAACTAAAAAGAAAAAAAAAACAAGCCCAATAGTCAATAGTATTTAAATTATGCGGGGTTCCTTCAATAAATTTAATTGATTAAAGAATTACTTATAGGTCCTAATAAACTTTTGTTAGAATTTAGGATAGGGAAGAGAGAAAAAAAGAGCAAGAGATATTTTTCAACTTTCTCATTATATTATTTTTCTTATTATTACTGTAATGATAATCATGATATTAACTTTTTTGAAATCCTCGTATTGAGCTCGTGAATTTGATATCCATATTCTGATATACAAAAAACTTTTTTTTTCCTAAGTCCAATGGCGTACCGAAGCCGCCATAATTTTTTTAAGCGTCACCTTTCTAAGAACACTTGGACTGCTAAGATAAATCTAACGATACCTCAATTATTTAAATCTGTTCAGCGGTTCTGGAGATATGACGTTATAAAGAATATTACATACATACAAAATACGCGCAAAAACATAACCCTTCCTTAGCAGTCGGGAAAAAGTAGAATGATAAACATATACATAATCTGGCAATTTCATTATAAAACTATTTTTGGCATGGTGTCTATAAATATCTGATAAAATAACAATATCATCTTATAATATTGTTCATAAAACATATGTTAACCATAAACATTTGTTCTCATTGATGTCATTATATTGTGATAAAAATTGGCGCCTAAACCAGCTGATAGCGGCCCTTTGAGAGTTTAGCCGTTTATAATTACGGTCCTATTTTAAATATGAATAATTATATGGGAAGTTTACTATAAATAAGTATAAATAATAATAGTTTATACTTATTTATACGTGTCTTATTTTTGAGAACTTTCCGCTGGTGCAATTGACGTCGATTTAGGCTCAACCTAAACTTCCATGTAACGCGGTAGAGGCCTTTTCGGTCTCATACTTCAATGGCTCGGTAAAAAACTGAAATTGTGCACATTAGGTATTACATATATAATTGTTAATCAATTCTTTGTTATATAAAATTCTTTTGTAAAACTTTAATTCCTCAAATCACATTTTGAATAAAGTGAAGACAACTAGTATATAATAATTTTTAATTATTGTCTTAATATGTTGTTGATTATATAATTATTATCTTTGCACCAAATATTTACAAAAAAATCAGTATCCCGCATACTGCATGGTAGGCAGATAATATAATAAATTTTAATTTTTAATTATACGCCAAAATAACTTTTTATCTGTTATTTTTCAGTATTTGAAGAATTTAAAAAAACCTTATACATATTTCTGTACATATGTCTATATGTATATAGGATAAATCCAATAGTAAGTTGGCGGGAACACGTACCGCCCTTATAAGTCCAAGTGCGGCGCGCGACACCATAATAGCAACTCGGAGTTCACGCCGACACCATCGTTCAACAAGTCGTTCTGTTATTGTTATAAAAGTAACCCGAATTTGAGTGAAGTTTTGCCATTTATTTTACTTATTTGGTGTTGTTTTCACCTGTTTCGTAAGTATGTCCAAAAACTGTTGAATTAATAAAATTAACTTTACTGTATTCCTTATAATAAAGATGGAATAAAGTTTTTATTTTGTATTATTATTTTTATTATTCTATTTATATAGAAAATAATTTAAGAAAATGTTTACTTTTAAATATGGAACACGTTTGGTTTAATCAAAAATAAAGTATAATAGAAATAACAAAAAGTTATGAAACTGAAAACCTCAATAAAGATTCAATTGTTAATAAAGTGCTACGCACGCTGCGATGCGCTACGTTGCTACGACATTAAAATATTTTTCATTTTTGTCTGTAAACAATAGATTATGTAGGCTTAACAAATTATAACATAATGTATTTGTTTCTTGAATTTCCCTGTCAATATATTATAAAAATAATACTTTTTTTAGAAATAATATAGACACTATTATCTGGCATATATGTAGTTTGTACGAATTAAAAATACACATTTAAATACATATAGAGTACAAACTTTATATGTAAAGAATATAACGTAATGTGTAATCAAAGCTATCCTTTAAATTATTAATTTTATAATTGATGACATTAAAATTTTATTAGTTAATTGAATTTTGAACTTTACATGATAATATATTATTTGAAAAAAATAAAGAAGTACTAAAGGCATTAATAATTTAAAATGGTCAAATAAGTAGAAAATATACTAAAATAAATTTAATACCAATAAAAGATAGATGAAACGATACACAACATGATCCTTTAAGAGTATGTGTGTCACTCGTTATCCTGCTGTCGGTTACTTGACACGGGCTTTAGACGTGTCCCTGATATTTCTATTATTTATGATATAGACAAATTGAAGTGTGGACAATAAAAAATTAACTTATTTAAATAAATAAATAAAAAAAAGAAAGTTTTGTATGTAATGTTAATATTAATTACTATACTTCAAGTAAATTACTATCAAATAATATACATTTGTGCCTTGTATCCTTTGTTTAAATAATATTGCTTATTTTTTTTACAAAATGTTACAATAATCCATCCTTTGTGAATTATTCATAATTTTTTTGTACAGTGTTTTACAATATTCACGTTCGTATACCCTCTACGACTGATGCCGAAATAAAGTCGCGTGATTTTTCAACCTATTATATTTTTAAAATAAGTCGTAAAAATTTTTTTGGCGCTAAATTTAATTCGTTATCTAAGTAGTCGAAACAACAATAACATCTTATAATTATGATACTTAGAAGAATAATCAAAATATTTATTTAGTTGATTTAGTTTTATTATTTTAAATGCAGATATCTCATGTCATTATAATGCTGTACGTGGTGCCAGTATTTGTGGTGACGCTGTCGGCCGCCCTCGCCGCTCCTACCTTCGACTCTATCTTACCTCGAGTCTACAATACCGATTATCCATATGAAAGTGACAGAAATAATTTTTCTGAGGTATGTATTGCAACTTAAAATAAATTAAACAATAAAATTATGTGTATATAACATATTTTGTAAGGTTTAAATTTATAATAAATAATTGTAAGGCTTGAATAATAATTGAATAATTGTAGATATAAACTGATGCACCTAATGAATATTTAAACCTACTTTATATGTGAAAACAACTATAGATATATAGAAAAAAAATCTACATACCGTTACTTATTTATATTTGTTCTACACAAATCTATAGCGATTTAAAAAGTTTTTTTTTTATAAATTAAGTTTAAATTGGTAATTAGTACCGCAAATAATTAAACAAATGTAGAATAATTTCGACTCTGTCACATACCTACTCGTTCTCGTGTTTTAAAGAATAAAACAAAGAAAATCTAGAAAAACAGCGCCCTGCACCTTATTTACCTCTTACATTAGCGTGGTTCAAGTATAAATTATAGTAGTTTTACAATTGTTCTATAATAATAATAAGAAAAAACATTGATAAATAGAGTGGAAATATTTAATTTAATATAACTCGAATTATAAATATAATAATATATATAAATAGCATTTCAAATTATATTAAATATTTAATTTAATATAATTTGAAATGCTATTTACTTATAAACATATGCAAATTAGTTTACGAAGATGTATGTTTGTTTGTAAACAGCCTTTACCTGAAATATACAAAGCTAACATTAGTTTTATTATGCTAAACTATGGATAATGGAGTTTTACGTGCGAGAGGCTTGTTTTGAAATCGGACTTTCTCTTTCTAAGTTTTGTTACTTTATTGTCTTAACCGAAAAGTTTTAATGATATACTTATCCTACATTCTGTAACAGATTAGCAGTAATTATTATTTATTTTAGTTTTTATTTAGTTTTCGGGTTTCAGTTGCGATAATGTTTGTATGTAATGGTAAAACATTTCTAAGCCTTACATTTTATAAAGCTATAGTTTGAAAGTTTAATCTAATTTGCATGGATTTTCGCATGGATATTATCGTTCTGAAATATAAGTTGATTACTCAGTAGATTACAATCTTTATATGAGTTGTGGGCGTGTGTCATATTTCTCAATTAATTTCTACGAAAAACAATCGGATATATGATGTTACTACCGGCTTAATGAATTACATAAAACAGACTGTAACTTAGTGGACTTAGTGAGTTGTGTGTTCACATTTTTAATGGTTTACCTGCCGCTACCAATATATAATTCTGAGATCATTCACGCTTTATCCCTAGCGGGGTAGTCAGAGAGAACGGAGCGCCAAACGCTACGCACCTCGTCCACTGTCACCAACCCTCTTCATACTTGCCCTCAGCGGATCCTCATGTTTTTTACGTGACCGTATCTTTGATACTATGTTTTCGAAAGTCAATCGAGGTCTTCCCTTACCTCTTTTACCTCTCATTTTTCCGTCATAAATCTTTTAAAGGATCAGTTAAGTGGTTAAAATCACAATATGCCTGATATTTGTAACAACTACGTTACAAATATCAGGTATATAGTGATAGCTGTGTGCGGGCTACAGTGTGAAGAAGAAAAAAATCTCTATATTAAATAATTAATAATTTTAATGTTAAAATTTCAGGAAATATACGTTCCTCAAAAAAGAGCAGCCTTAGTGTTGGACCGATTGTTAATTGCATTACAAAAAGCTCTTCGTGAAGAAAGCATGAATCAGCGTGTCGAGGCAGACCGCGACGGCCCAAGAACAGCACCGCTACGATTGGGGGGCTACGACGGAAACGATATGGTTAGATTTAAAAAATAAATTAATAAATCAGATACACGCTCTATCCCGCACACAGCAGGATAGAGAAGGAATCTAGTATAAAGACACAACTTTCCCCATTTTCCGCCGAATTCTCGAGGACACAAGAGCGCAGAAAGATTGGCCTTTCTTGAAATCTCTACTCTTTAAGATTACTTTCTCACTTGATATTTCGCACGCGTGATATTTGTTAATAGTACTGCCATATTACAGTTTTTATAATAAAGTTTTTATAATAAATAAAAATTTACTATTTTACAGACTGGACTTCAGCGTCGTGGGCAGGGATCTACTAGGGGGCGAGTGCTAAGATGCTATTTTAACGCTATAACATGTTTTTAACTTAATGCTGGTATTTTCCGCCTTATTTAATATACTTGCCTCTTCATATTTACAATCAAATATGAATTTATATTTGAATATACCTGCAACTAACTTTTGCATATTCTGTATAACTTCAGCAGATATTTTTAATTGTAACTTTAGTTATGTTACCGCTGTTAATACTACATTTGTACAATAAATTTTTCTGATCTTTGCATTTTATTGTTTTAAAACGACTACAATATATATGATATGCAACATGCATCGCAACAAATATTACGACAATTGTGCCGTGGGCGGCAATTAACCGTTGTAACTTTAATTAGAAAAATGTTTTTAATTTAACAAAATACGGCATTTGCCTAGGTTTAATATCTATTGAAAATCGTATAAAAATTTTTAAATGTTGAAATCAATTAACTAAGCAATACATACGTTAGCTGAAACTTATTTTGGTTGTAAGCATATTTGTTGGGTGAGATTGAGAATAGATAAAAAGAGAGAGAAAGAGAATTTATAAAAAAACACAATCATTGACACAACAAAAAACACAATTTAAAAGCATGATTTATATAAGTGTTTCTTGAAGACATCTAAAAATTCTACCTATTAGCAGTGAAAAAGAAAAAAATATACATAATAACCTCCTATAGGATACGGGAGTTGTCGGGAGTTTGAATTAATATTTAAATATAAATTTGACCTTAATTAAATAAACGGGTACATAAAACACAAATATCCAAAGTTGTACAATTTATTTTGTTAAGCAAATTTATTACTTTTATTTCTATTACAGCGCTTCAGAAACTGGAATTAATATACAATCATATTTGCTCAGAAAACATCAATCAAACCTCCATTAATATAATTATTTAGCGGCTTTTGTATTTATGTTATTGTTTAGGATTTGTTTATTTTAAAACAATTTGGCTGTTATTGTATAATCAGATTAGCCTTATATCAGTCGGTCGATTTTGTTTGAAATCGTACAATTTATTTATTTAATATCTTTATGTTTGAGGGTTAGTCGATTCATTTTCATCTTCTCTATAATAAAATACAACAATTTCTTTAATGATAGTCGGTGCTAAGTACCAACATAGTAAATCTTAATATTGATCCCAGTTGTTAGAAAACTCAATTATCAACTGTCAATCGTAGTCGTCGTTGCAATTATACGACGACGCCCGTTGCTGAACATCAGTCCCTGTATAATTTCCACGACTGCTGCTCGCCTCCACAATCTTCAGATAACCTTGACCAGATCATCAAATCTTCAGGAGGTACCTGTCTACTGAGTGTTATCTGTAAACGATTATTAATATAATTTATAAATTCACACTTTTTTTGAGATCTCTCTTCTCTAAGGTTTTAGTTTAATTATATTACATGGACTTCTATTCACGTTTAGTATTGTTTTCTATAGATAAAAAATAGGACAAGCAACTTTTATTTTACGTAATAAATTTTCAGAATTCCCTTACGCCTATTTTTAAACTAGTAATAGTTTAAGTTGGTATATCCTCTAAATAACGATACCAAATATTTACGTTTTGTCACATAGTTATTTTTTATCGTACTAAATCGTTTTTAAATACAATTGGTTGTTATATTTAAGATATTTTAGTAATAACAAAACTCACAATAATTGAATATTATATAGGTACGTGCACATTTTATACATTACTCAAAAAATAAAGAACAATGAAAAAAAAAGATGTTACATTCTTAAAAAAATATTATGATATAAAAAGTCTAACATTGAATATTTAAACATATAAAAAGCAGAAAACATTCAAAACATAGTACTAATAAAAAAAGTTTCTCGTAGGTGCGTGCTTTTTATACTTTTCCCCGTAGCGCCATCTGTTGTGACTAACTACGAGCTACGTGAACGTAGCAGCAGTGAGCTCTCGTAGCAGCAGTAAATTCTCGTAGCAACTCTCTACGAGTATCCGTTTGTTAATGTAGATGTCGATACTAATTCACTTATTTTTAAATTAAGTGTTAACCATTTTAACATTAATATATTATATTTTTAATATTAATAATGATACAATAGTGTCAGATATCTTAAATTAACTACTTATTCTCAAAATTAAATATATTATTATTGGTTTCCTTTTCTTTTATTTTTATAATGGTGTACAAAGCAAGGTGTATAAGTTTGTCCTCTTGAGGAAATACAATACTTAATATTTTAATATCTTCGTTCTGATAACGAGTTGAATTCCGCCACTGAACACGCAACTCCACCAGAGTTCGGCGGAAAGTGGGGAACGGAAGTGTCTGAACGAAAACGTAGTGTCTTAAAGCTAGGTTCTCAGTTTGTCTTTCCTCGCTATGTACGGCATACAGTGTGAAGCTAAAAAAGTCATGCAGCAGAGAAAAATATCAACTTGTTTACTTTGTAACAATGACCAGCTATATTTTTCAATACGATGAGCTATTTTATTAGCATGTCATAATAGTGGTCGATCAGTTCTTTTCTTTGCGGTACGAACAAAAGTGGATGCCGACTGTGGTCGTCAACACACAATGCAATGGACTACTTATCTCACGCTCGCTTGAGAATGCTCCAGAACAATGATCTTCAGAGAAAAGTGCAGAAAAGTTGGACTTTATTTTCCTAAGTTGTCATCTGAATCAACATTTAAAGGAGAAGCTTTTTAGTCAGCCTTTTATAGTTTGAAAGCTTTGCATAGTTTTTTTTATCAAACGATACATAAATATTTATTATGCATGTCAACTGCGCACTGAATACTGCACTTTATATGAGTTTATACTTTGAGTCAATATAATTAACTTACGATTTTTCCAGAGAAAGCTCGTGATTTAATAATTGAATACTTTTTAAGTGCAAATATATATAAAACTAAGACCGTCGTGGCGCAGCGGCACAAGGGTGTGACTGTAACGCGACGGTTGTGGGTTCGATCCCCACTAGAGGAAGTGAAATATTTATGTACGTTTATATTTCCATTTCTTCGCAAGTGGAAATATCCTGCAAGTGGTCCAAAACTCTGCCTTAAGGCGAGTCACCCAGGCCCCATTCTTCGTCCGCAACCGAACGCTCCACCGCGATCTCAAGATGGAAAGCCTGGAGGAGCACATCGGCCGGCTCGCGTCCAACGCGTTCCGCCGTGCCGATGTATCAGACCACTTGCACCTTAAGGATATCGCCCCGTGGCACTCAAGACCACCAGATGCGCGCCGTCTCCCCAGGGATCTCCTCCCCCCCCAACATCCGATTCCTAAGCTTTCGCCTCGGTCGCTGGTCGCCTAAGCTGGGCCTCTCTCGGGTAGCCGAGGGTCTCACCCTGCTGGGCTGACCGCCCAGGTGACTCTAGCTCATCCTCCCCCTCCTAGCCTCCATCTTTCCTAAAATTACTCCCCTCTCGAACAAGTAGCGCCTTCACAGCCACAACCCGATGACGCACCTATTTTAATAGGTGCAGAGTGATACCCGGCAATAGGGACTCTCCCTGACGCCGCTCCCCTCGCTCCCGCAGTGTGAGCAAGAAGGAAGAAAACACGCTTATTGTACGCTCAGTCGAGGCTCTACAACGGCTCGGAGCACTACTCGTGCTCCACCGCTGGCCAACCTCGACTACTTCACTTTCAAATGTGGTTAAGACCTATTTGCAATTATACTGGGCTGGAGCAGTGAAAGGCGAGTGTTAGTACTGTAAAGGGACCCTTAAGCCTACAGTTGTGGTCACAAGTCCACGGCACGCCCGAATACCCACATACCGTGGCCCGTATACCACGCCCGAATACCCACGTCTAATTAGAAGTACGATGTCGGTCATATCTGTCTACATCAGAAGTGGAATCGGCCTCAACCACCTTATTCTCCGACATCAGAGGTGGAATCGGAACAAGCTCCGGTCCCAATCACATGAGTCTCCGACATATAAAATAAAAATATATATTTTATAGTAGGTATATAGTATATATATATATATATAGTTCAATAACTTGACTCACTAGCACGTCTCAAGTTATCCGATAATGTCTTTTGCTTGTTACTTTCAGAAATTAAAGATAATTACGGTTAATCGGTGGATATGGACAAAGGCCTCGTTGACAACATTCCAGGCGTTTACTTAGCACTTTGCGTCCATGTTAGGTGATTAATCAAATTAATTCGCCTTTTCGGCACTAGCGGACCTTGTTATATTGAGTAATTTTCTGGAATTACTTAGAATTATTAAGATTTAAAAATTATTTAGTTTATATATAAATGAATTAACATAATGTATCAGTTGTTCATATTATTTCTTTCTTCTATACTTTCTTTCTAAATGTAAAAAAAGTATATATTTTTCCTCGTCATTAATTCGTTTTAAAATATTGTTTTGGTTGTGATTATTATATATGGCTCATACACAAATCGCGACCTAAATGTGTACGAAAAAAAAAGTGAAATATTTGTTCAAAATCACTCTCATTTAATTCTTATAGATTAACCTAATACAGGAAAAATATGAGACCAGATCATTATTCGTTTTCGTGAAAGATATTCGATGCATAATTTTTTGATGACTACAGAACGGACACAGTTCTACAGAAAAGTATAAAGTATTAGTGCTACATGTATTTGATTGGTTTCCTACTTCTAATAATAATCGTATTGGTTAATAACATCCTTGATTTCGATATGACATCAATATGTCAGATTCACACAGCAGATTCCTTCAGTCTTAAAAATGTAAGGTAATAAATAGAAGAAAAAAATAATATCTTACAATTACCGAGTAGCAAGTAGTAGAGTAGAATGAGTAGAGTAAAGTAGTTTGTTCATAATAGTTGTTTTCTACATAAATCAACGGAACTAAACTCAAAATGTTTATTAAAAAAATGAATTAATTTATAAATAATGTTAACGTAACGATAATGATACTGTAACAAATACTAGCCTCTTAAAACAATAAGAAAGAGTCCTAATCAAACTAAACAATATCTATTCAATAATGAATAGCCAACAATTATATCGAAAAAATTTGATAAAATTAAGTTTTCTTCGTCATTTTCAAAAAACTCTTTGTTTCTTAATCAGATCTTTAAGTAAGGGATCATGTCTCAAATTTGTAGTAAAAGAACAGATAGATGTTGTCTTAAGTTGTAGCG
>DWNA01000514.1:0-22421 GCA_018249835.1 Heliconius besckei | reverse complement strand
CTGAAGAATGCAGCTTTCATACAAAACAAAAACAATGTAAATCGGACCAGTAGATCCAGAGATCTTAGCGTTCAAACAAACAAACAAACAAACAAACTCTTCCGCTTTATTATATTAGTATAGATAGATGTACATATGTCAAAATCAAAGAACTTAACACTACTAAAATTTGTGGTGTCAATGAATTAGCAGAATTATGAGAGTGAAAGACTATTATACAGTCCAAATTACTAAATAAAACAAGGAGCAAAAGGAACAGTTAATTTTGTTTTTTTTTTCAACTTTATGCTGTATCCCTCTCATAGTCGAGTTGGCAGTGGGTATCTAGTGTTAAGACATTCCTTTGCCCACTTTCTGTTCTTAGTGGTGGAATACAACACCCCACTTTGCCTGCTTTCTAGAATGAGGAAATAAAAATATTAAATAATACATTTTTCCTGGGCGGGAATCAAACTGCTAATCGCTGCGTTTACGGTTACACGCTTGTTTCACTGTGCCATGGCGGCCTCGAGAATGACCTTGATAGTGAATAATATAAAATAGTCTGAAAAAAATATTATAATAAAAACAAAAAAATTGCCTACTAATAAGCGGACAACGTAAAAACAAGTAAACTAAATACTTTTGAAGTGATACATGTGGAATACAACACTTTGTGTTGTACAGGGTTTGAAGGCATGGAAAACTCTACCAAAACTGCACTACTTGTCACTTAATACAGGAGGCACCTCAGTTTAAGTTGTTTTTGTGTTTTTATCATCACGCTTTATCCTGCACACAGCAAGGTAGGCAAAGGAAACGTAGTGTTAAGACACTCCGTCGTCAATTTCCACCGAAGTCTGGACAACAAAGAAAAGAAAAGAAATGTTGAATCTTTCATTTCCTGGAGAAGGAATCGAACTCACAACTTTGTGCCCGTGCCCGGCCTCAAATTTGTTTTATCATATATTTTAATTAGAATATTTTTAAGGAATTGAGTTTTTAATATTTGGTTTTACTTTTTATCTTTTCATTATAATATTTTTACAGGTAGGTTTTATAGTATTTGTCGTAGAAAACCTCCCTTTTTTTGTTATTAATTTATTTTCAGACTAAATAACAGAACTATAATTGTTTTATAATTATTGAGCAGCATATAATGAGTAAGGTTGTTGGTATTTTATACATGTTATTGTTTCTGGTTTCTAAAAATACATACACAACCTATACAAGTATACACTTTAAAAAATCTGATGTCAATGTCACTGTGACATTTCTGAGATGCTAAATTGAATTTTAAGTTTAACTATCTATGAGTTTAACTAATAACTTTCAAACTATTGAATCGTGTCACGTCTGCCTTTTTATTTATTATAAACAGTTATTCCTATTTTTCTTATATGTTCAGTTCCTTTCTCCTTTATATAAAGAATATCCATCATGTTTTCTGCGTTGAAGAAGTTAACAAGAACTGGAGATGATCGCTGCCCAGCACCAATGCCTATGTCGTCTTCACTGCAAAAGAAATTTTCTAGAGGAGTACATTTTAATAGTAATTTTTTATGTTATTATAACCTGTACTTATTATATACGAATTTCGATTTATGTAGAACAGATAAACGTACAGTATCAATGTAAATAATTTCATGGTTTTAAATCAAATTATCAAAATGATATTCGATATGTTATATTTTAGTGAAAATATTGATAAAAGGAGATAGAAATGTTGGTAAATCCTGCTTGTTACAAAGACTCCAGGGTGGTTCATTCACTGAAGAATATGTCCCTACAGAACAAATACAAGTTGCTCCTATACATTGGACATACAAGAACACTGATTATATTGTGAAAGTAAGATGGAAAAATTATATAAAATTAATATCAAATAATGTTATTTAGAATATTTGTGCTTTTAATAATGTACATATAAAATAAAGTAATTTAGTTTTATTTCAAACAATAATAGGTAGAAGTATGGGAAGTTGTAGACAAGGGACGCACAAAAAAGAAGCCTCCACTAGGATTAAAGCTGGAAAACCAATCTACACCAGCAGTAGCAGAAGAGGAAAATGAAACTCCAGTCCTGGATGCTACTTTTCTTGATGTATATAAGAATGCAAGTGGAGTTATATTGATGATGGATATCACAAAACCATGGTTTTAAATTTAACTGTTTTTAAACTCACTTGAAAATATATTTTATTTATATTTATGAAACATTGTTATATACATATTTCCGTTTATTAATTTTAGGACTTTTGAATATGTGGTCAAAGAATTAGCAAATATACCAGCTGACTTGCCTGTAGTATTATTAGGTAATCATTGTGATATGCAGCACCATCGTCAAGTTCACCCACATCACATAGAACAAGCTATGCACCATGCTAAAATGACAAGGTAATCTTTAACTTCCTCGAGGGTGAATAGAACTGACCACCTGTCTCATTTACCATCCAATGCTTGTGCCTTTGTAGATATATAATGTTAAATAAATAAAAAAAAGACTTGTAGAGAAGAAATATCATTAAATCTGACTGGGTATTTGGCAGTTACAGTGCCAATCTACATTCAGGGGTCATATTGGATTTAAATTATATTAATTCTCCTCTTAAGAATTTATAAAGAAAGTGTGGTATTAGGTTCTGCCACTTAGCCTTGCAATGTCAGCAGAAAATGGGATATAAAATGTCTTTATTCAGGTTCTCTATGCATATGTTGTAGATTAGAAAAATGATAAGATGAATTTCATAATTTTTGTTTGTCCCTTATTTTTAATTTCTATGCCTGTCACATATTACTAACAATTAATTTAATTTAAAATTTATATTAGGACAGCCCCTATTCGTTATGCAGAATCTTCCATGAGAAATGGATTTGGTTTAAGACTTTTACACAAATTTTTAAGTGTTCCTTTCTTAAGACTACAAAAAACAAGTTTGTTGGAACAATTACAGAGAAATCAGAAAGATATGGAGGAAATAGAAAGAGAATTAGATGATTTCCAGGTACTGATTTGTTTTAAAATAATATTAGGTTGGTCAATATATTGTGATTGCCTGAATGCATTTTAAATTATTTTACAGAATTCAGATGAATCTCACTATAATATATTCTTGGACCGTCTTGCAAATAAGAGGCGTCAGAGTGTGGAACCAGAAACTAGAGTGAACAATGACCGCTCTCCTAGCATAGTACTGGGTGCTGGTAAACCAATAGTGCCATCAAATGTTAATCCTCTTGTAAGACCTTTTTTTTAAATGTTCGTTTATTAAACTAGACTGTCCCTGATTATCTGCTCTCTTTTTAATCTGGACAAAACAGTCACCACCAAGTCACCTATCTATCCCCATAAAATAAGGAACCCAATCTGCTTATATACAGTCTTGCGACTGACTGCACATTTAAAATAGAATAAAAATTAAATATATTGCTTTCTATATAATTTACCCAATATCTTGAAATTGTCTTACAGTTGGCTCAATCCTTAAATCCCACCTTAACAAAACACATGCAGAGTAATGAAAATACTCAACCAAAACTTTGTGAATATGTGAGCCCACAATTAACTAGGAATAAACCGCCTGTCAGTATGGATATGACACCTTCAAAATTGTCACAAGAGAGGTGAGATTATTAATAAGTTTTGTATTATTGATCTAGATATACATATATCACAATATTTTATAAAATATTTGCGCAGTCATTGATTTTAATTAAATAATTCAATCCCCCGAGAAGGAAATGAACCCACAACCGTCACTTTTAGTCAAACACAGACAGTGTTTGACTAAAAGTGACAAAATCAATTTAGTAGCAAGACAACGGGCGACGTTCAAAAGCTGGGCGGCTGGCTATTTTAACACTAAATTTCCTGTGCTTACCCTTTTTTTTACTTTTAATATTTCTTTTATATTTAATAATCTCAAAATTTTATGTATTTAATTTTTTTATAGTGTCCCCAGTACACCCTCAGGAGCAAACATAGCAAAGTCTGGGTCGTCAGGTGCCTTAGATGAGTTTTATGCGGGTACTTTAGATAGTAGTTTTTTAGAAGATCTTGCGCCACTGCCTAATTCCACACAAGAAATGACTTATGAGACTGACAGGTAAATTGGGTCATAAATTATATGTTATTATGTTTTTAATGTATTGTTATATTACAAATTTTCAATAACTAGATTTTTTTTATGTTGGATCTAAAATTATTTTATTTTAATATAAATCGATAGATATTTACAAAATATGTATTTTGAAATTAATAAAATATTTTTGTTTTATTTTGTTCCCCTATCAATGAAGTATGTAAACACTTTGTATTATTAAACAACTTTTTTTTATACAGTGACGATGATGAAAATGCAACAAACCCTAAAGTAATCGTGGATAATGATGACTTGGACATTGAAGGAAACTCTCCTATCAAAGAAACAATCAGAAGAGAGAGCATTGATACAGTATTATCTTCAAATAAAAATGATGAAACATTAAGAAATCTTCTAAATAAAGCTGTAATAAGCAAAGGCGATGAATATAATAGCGATAGTTTATCATTAAATAATAATACGCCTAACGTTCTCATGAACAATGATTTTCCATTATGGGCTGGTGATTCTAGTGTAAGAAGGTCTCCAGAAGGTGAGCCCATCATTTTTTTTTTAATTAAATAATTAATACTTCACATTTTTATTTTTATATAGATATGTAATATAAAAATATAGAATTATTAATTAGATAGAACATTTTTAATAGGTGGTGAAGATCCAGTCCAATCAAAAGAAAGTGATGTCAAAGTAAGTTGATAATCATTTAATAATAGGTCATATTTTTAAGTCCATGTTAACTGTAATATTTTTGTCACAAATAAAAATATTTATCATATATAACTTTTGTAGGCAGAGAAAAAGCACAAAAAGAAAAAATCGAAGGACAAAGATAAGGGTGACTATAGTGACAAATCTGATCGAAAAGATAGGAAACATAAGCACAAGAGATCCAAAGGTGAAAAACAACCTAACCCTCAGAACAGCTTACTGGAACCATCTTATGTCACTACGGAATTTAATTACGAAGAATATGACAGCATTTAGTATTGAACGCAATAATAATGAGCTTATAATTTGATGAAACAAAATAAATCTATAAATGTTGCAAATCTGCTTGATTGAGTGAAAATAAAAGCAGATGTCTTCTTTGAAACAAAATAATCTTAAAATAGATTATATTTAACGTGTTCTGAAATAATACAACATGATTATTTGTTGTGAAGTATGAGCTAAATTGTTATTTAACATAGAAAGATATTTAAATATCTTGCTTTATATGAAACATAAAATTTTACACATAGTTATATTCATTATTGTTTTGTAAACAGGGCGTTTAAAAGGTTTTATAATTGAATAGATTATATAAAACACGTGTGAAGATACAACGAATTACCTCCAGCGTGCCTAGTCTGAGTCAGTATCTTATACTGAAAATTGATCTAGGGTATAAAGATTTTGTTAAAATTTTAACTTTATTCAAAAGTATTTAGATTTTTTTTAATAATATTTATTAAGATGGACGCTGGATGTGCTTCTGCAGTGTAAGAGATACATTTACGATTGTTTTTAGGACTTAGTTATAGATATTTGCATGTATTAAATTAAATAGATTGCTGCCAAGCATTGCTTCATAATGATTGTAATGGTATAAGAGTTAGGTAAACAAAAAATGTTTTGTCTCAAATATTAACTTTAAATATGAAAGATATCAATTTGATATAAGTTGTTTATGATGCAACTGAAAAACTGTATTTGTATATTAACAAATAATAATGTATTTTAATAAGTGTGCAATATTTTGCAGGGCAAACACCATTAACCTCATGTTCGAAAAAAAAGAATGTCTATTGTATAGGAGCCCTCTTAAATTTGTTATATCGGCAAAAGAAATAAATCATATGTGAAAATTTTAAATATCTTTTACGGTTTATGACATTCAGTCTGATGAGTGATGACAGATAGTACAGAGAGTAATCTTAATAATAGAGCCCAGTTTACCCTTTGGGTACGGAACCCCAAAAAGGGATGTAATATGTATGTCTAGGCTTCATAAAGTTATGCCTTGTTTTGATGATATGAATACATTAAGTATTTGTGATTTTTTTAAAGGATTTTATACTTATCTCAATAAAATTTAAATTGTACGTGCTAACAGCTTTACATGACTTATATTAAATGTGTGTACAATTATTGAAATTATAAAAATGTTAATATATTAAAAAATATATCGTTATGCTTATTGTAAAATAAATTCATTTTGCAAATCTATTTTGTATTCTTACAGCACTCAGATTATTTGGTATTTGGTTTACTTTTACTTCTTTTTTTGGAAAGTATAATATCTAACATTATACTTTTTCAGGCCGTCTTGTCTTGACTATAGTCGCGGATGGTTGCGAGTTCGATTCCCACTTCTGGGAACGAATTATTTTCATTTCCTCGTTCGGATAAGTAACTAAACAAAGCGCGTTTGAGTTTCGCTACTGAACACGAAATATCTCGAACAATTAGACGGAAAGAAGGAAACGGAGTGCCTTAGGCCGTTCCAACTATAAGCGGGATTCAGTGTAAAGCTATAAGGGAATTAATTTTTTGCACCAATAAAAATAAATGTCAAATCAAAATCTCAAATGTGTATTCACAGTCAGTGGTTCATGAGAATGCATCAGCAATAATGAACCAGGAGGCGAATGGTGTGAGCAATGACGGCTGATATTGTTTTCAACGAAAGAATTTTAATAAATAGATTACAATCTATTCAAAATGTAAATATACAACCACATCGATATTTTTATTGGTTAGATTATAAAAATTGGACCACTTGTTGTGAAGTCCACGCAGTAATGTAACAATATTACAAACAAAAAATCTCTACATAACAGAACTTACAGATATTAGTCAACTTTATTTTATACATTCTATAGTACACGATTAACATTAATATTTACCTAATATTATATTTTATACATTCTATGTATAGTAGATAATATTCTCGATCTGTAATAAGTTAATAAAACTATAAAATATATTCTCCAGTTAAAATATAGGCATTCAATAAGGCTAAGTAGGTAATGAAACGATATTTGGTGATTTTACTGTTGTCCTTGCGTGCGTCACGATGTACTTACTATATAAATATTTATACAAAGCACTTTGTACTTGCCTTTTATATTTGTTATGTTACTCAAATTTTAAGTTAAATGCCACAAACATCAAGCAGTCTAAACTTAATAAAAATAATTTCATTGTCGTCTTGCCAATTTCTGTCGTAAATATAAAAAAATATTAAATAAAAAATTACAAAATCGTACAAAACGCTGTCAAATTATATTATAGTTATCACACTTTCAAATACAACTGCCGTCGCGACGTTTCCTCTGACACACATATTGTACTTAAATTAATTTTGCAAGAATGTGTTAAAAGAGGAACCGTAACAACGAAAGAGGGCCATAAAAGTTTTATTGCAATATATATTTTAATATATTAAACAAATCTTAGATAGATTTCAATTTTAGTGAAATATTACATATTTACTTACTGATTATAAGTAAAATTTATAAAAAAATCTATTTAGAACCTTTTATTTAAATTAAATATAATGATACCAGTAACATTCAATTTGTGCAAAAAAATATATTACATTTTTAGTAAATTTAAATTCATAAATTTAACTTTCAATATGTTACGTTCATTAATGTAATACAGTAAGTAAAATTACATTATTGTATTAAGCACGTCTGCTACGTCTGCACGTCTATAATTTATAAAGGAAAATTTAAGTTCATAATATTAAATGCATATTTTAAATTATATAAATAATGTTAAATAACATGTGACAAATTAATTGAAGTAAAAAAATGCTACTGCTATAATTCCAGTGTAAGTTGCATCTATGTCATGAATGACCTAAGAGATTTTCAAAAACATTTCTTAGTTGGAAATCAGTAAGTAAATAAATATCAATCAATATATTTAAGCAAAATTGGCATATACTAATAGCTGCTCAAGTATCACTCAGATCATCATTATGCATGTTAATACTTGTGCATTGTCAATATTTTTTAACTTGGAATATTTGTTAACAATATTATTTAAGTTTTTAGCAAACAATTGAACTTTTTTATTTTCTGAAATTAAACATCTATTCTATTAAAAAGGAATGTAGAATTAACTGCTGATAAACTTCATTGAGCTATTTAGGATACATCAATTTATTTTGTCCTCGGGTTTTCTATTGCATAAATTAATTAGTTAATAAGAATCGGCCACGGCGTGGCACTCTGCATAGTTCATTCACATATAATTTACTAACTTTATTGCTTTTCATAAGACCGATTTATACATAACAAACAAACAACCGCAGCCCTCGGGGACTAGGGTTATAACACTCATAATGTATACATTGCATTAAATAAACATAATTATATTCATATTCAACATATTAGGCAATTTTAAACATAGATTTGTAACAATGTCTCTTTTGATAGATGTGCAAGAAAGTGAAAGTTAATTAAAGTGAACAGGTATGCAAGTTTAGTTCTATTACTTCATATAGTAATATGTCCAGTCAGCAAAACTCTGGCTGACATCTCAGCGCTCGAATTAAACAACAATATCTATCTGAATGAATAATTCACTAAATCCTAATATAATTATCTGTATCTCTCGTAAACTATGGGCTGCAAAATAATTTGAATGCATCTCTAGCTTCCTTAAACTTAGCCTAGCTAGATAATCTTATTTACAGTCACTAACGATAATTGTTCAAATGTTTAATGCCACGACTCGCGGTCAGTCCACGCCGTCGTCGAGGTAGGTCTGCAACGCGTGCGCGGCGTGCGCGCCGTGCGCCGGCAGCCCGTGCGCGTGCACTGCGTGAGACACGTGCGCGCTCAGCGACTCGAAGCTCACGCTCTGCTCCACGAACGTGTTGTGCACCTGGCTGGGAGGCTCCACGCGGAACTGGCCCAGCGTCCAGGGGTCGCCGGGCCAGGGCGCAGGTGCGGGAGCGGGAGCCGGCGGTGGCGTGTTCAGCACCTGCGGGGTGGCCTCCGCGCCGAATGGCGACCCGCCCCACACTAGTGACTCGATGCCGGCTGTTGGCGTGCTCATGTGGTTGAACCCCCAAGAACTGGGGGCCTCGGGCGCCTTGGGCAGCGCGCGCCCATACGCGTCCTGAGCGCCTGCCCGGGCGGGGCTGGGCAGGTGGCTAGGGCGCGGCGAGTAGGGGCTGTGATGCTGTTGGCGGGACATGGGGCTGTACTGGCCGGTCGTAGGCGTCTTGCCGGGGGTGCCCCTGAGGCTGTCACACTTGACTCCAAGGCCGGGGTCGGGGCTCGCGTGCGTCGACGGATGCGGCGAGAATGGCGCGTGATGTTTCGGCATCGGACTGTAATTGCCCGTGTTCCACGCGCCAGCCTTTTGTAGGTCTTGTTTGACGATTTGGCTTGTGTCGGGACTTGGTTGAGCCGAGTATGGACTAGGTTGTGACGAGTATGGACTCGGCTGGGTGGAGTACGGGCTTGGCTGTGTGGAATAGGGACTTGGTTGAGCCGGACTCGGTTGTGCCGAATAGGGACTTCTTTGAGATGAGAATTGATTATCCTGCCTAGGCATTGGACTGTAGCTCCCATAATTCCAATTATTAGTATTCTTTTTGTCCTGTTCTTTGTGTTTCATAGCTAAAGTTTCTGGGCTAGGTTTATTTTCTAATGAAGTTGTCGGACTGCATTGTTCGATAACTTTACCGTGCCTAATTTTAGATTGACTTTCGAGTCTGTTCAGAGGACTCGCTTCGGACTTATGGGAAGGTGTCCCCTTAAACTGTCCTAAATTCCAAGAGTGATTACTTTTAACAGATTCTGGTTGAACATCGGGACTACTTGGTACCTGACTGTCAGGTTTTTGGACGGGACTGAAGTGTGGACTCCCCATATCAGTCTTGACGGAATCCGATCTAGGTGTAGAGGAAGAGTCTGGTTTTAATTGAGCAAGTGGACTTGATAGAGTAGGGGTATTTGAGCCTTTTGGAAGTTGTGTGTTTTCAGTATTAACAAGAGAATTATCTAAAGTATTTCTACATTGTTCAAAGATTTTACTACTAGGAGAGTACTTTTTATTTGTGTCATTGGAAGAACGTTTGTCTGTCAAACTCGTGCCCACATCAGATACACTTTTTGGTTCCTGAAAAACTCCTTGGAAAGACTTGTCTGGAGATTTTATTGTATTGCTACCTGAACTTATGGGAATGTCGCTTTTACTGGACTCGTTTGGGCTATCGACTTTAACTTCAGTCTCTACTTTTGACTTTTTCTTTTTTGATTCATCAGCCTTACTTTCTTTGAGTTTATTTTTTTCTGGATCTAGACTATCTTTCAAGTCCTGGAGTTCTTTTCCTGTATACAGACGTTTCATACCCCGGGGCAAAGCTCGACACGAGCTAAGATTCAACGATTCTATGTGAGGACATTTTAATAGAACTTTTTTAACAGCATCATATGAAACAGACGATCCACATAGGTTGAGTATTCTGAAAGAGAGAGCCACAGTATAATATAATTTAATAGTAATGGTTTACATTTAATTTAATAGGATACAAAAATTATTTGTGACAAGTACATGTTGCGTTTTATTTTACCTTAATTTGCTGTTTGGTGAATCTGCAAGTGCTGAGACCGCGTCGTGTAAAACTTTAGCGGCGGAGGCCCAAGACAAGTCCAATTCTAGCAAACTATGAGACCATTTCTCGCATATCAGTTCAAGGCACGCATTGGTCTGCCGAAGTACGTTGCACCCTAAACATTTTTTTATTTTAGCCTTTAGATAATAAATAGAGAAAAAAAAAAAGATTTTTAAGACAATGCGTGGTGAGTGGTGGAACTTAACGCCGGGCTTGATCTCGTTACCAAAGCGAGAAATTCAAAATAATATCGACAACACATGCACGTAAATGTATTATTTTTTTATTTTCAATTTTTGTGTGTTGTAGTAAATAGAATTGTTTTTGTGAAAGATGGACAAACATATATCGCTATAGCTACTCTGGTCCACGATGTTCTAAGTAAAATGATAGATATTGTGTAAGAACACTATTTATTTCTCTAGTATATACTTGCAACTATTAAAATATATTACGAAAAAATATATAGCTATCCGATATAATAGTAGTAAATCAATATGTACTACTTCGTTTCGGATACCAATGTATATTTTTTGATGTCCGTCAAGAGTAAGCTCCCATACCGCCTAAAAACAAATGCTGCAGGTCCCACGCGGGCACGCGCACTAGTCCCGAGTCGGTGAGGCGCTGCAGACCGCGCAGGTCGAGCAGGCGCAAGCGCGTGGCGGCGCGCACCAGCCGCGCCAGCGCCTCGTCGCCCAGCCGGTACTCGCCCACCGCCGCGCGCTCCTCCGCCGCGCTGCACGCTATCGACACCTCCTCGAGCTGCGACCACCCGCACGCTGACATCTGTTGCAAAACGTTCGTTGGGCAATAGACAATTAATACTAAAGTTCTAACAATTTTTCGATTGCTTAAATAATTTTCGCTTGTTTTCATTTATAGTATATACAAATACCAAACGCTCTACACCAATCCTCCATTTTTTGTAATATAAGACAAATCTGCGGAATTATTATTGTATTACATCAGTCACATTCATTATTTAATCAAAACATGAACCAATGTTAACTAGACTTATTAAGATGAATAATTAGGATTACATTTTTATGAAAGGTTCTTTGTATGTCAAAGTTCCTCATTTGGTCACTTATAAAAGCACTCTTGCAGTTTTATCTTCATCATCAACCGCATCTTCAAGCTTTTCCCCGTAAAGTAAAAGCAAAACAAATCTAGTGTATACAAGGTTATTATATACAAGGTTTCGAGCCATTGAATAATAAGTAAAATAGATTTTTTTAATTAAATCAGTTTCACGTTGCATCCCGCATACAGCAGGGTAGGCAGAGGGAACCTAGTGTTAAGACACTCCGTTCCCCACTTTCTGGTGAATTCTGGAGGCATTGTGTGTTGAGTGGCAGAACTGAACGCCGCGTTTTGCCTCGACACCAGAGTGAAGAAATGGAATGCAATAATTATTTCCCTTTCTCGAGTGGGGGTCGAACCCACAACCGTCGCGGTACAGTCACACCCTTGGCAACTGCCCCACGACGGCTTCTTTTTTTACTAAATAAAATAGATTAATATTATCATACACATACCTGCTGAGAAGCCTTAACAGAAGCCAAGACTAGCTGAGCGTTAGCTGCCCTGAATACCCTCATTTTAGGGCAGCCCTTCTGCAAGGACTCCAGTGGGATAGGCGCCGGGTGCGACGTCGCTAGCGCACCTGATATATCAAGCACTTCGAGATTCGGACAATGTTCCTGTATAACATATTTTTCGTCATAAACACGCTTTATTATTCATGGGCGTATAGAGACATGGAAAATGTCTGAAGAAGTATCAAATCAATCTGTTTCTAAATATCAAATCTGTATTACTTTGAAATTTAACACATGTGTATGAGTCAAATCTTACCGCGACTGATGAAAGTATTTGGGGTAAAGCTGAAAACTTGTTATTGGCTAGAGTGAGATGCGTAAGACGTCCCCCGAAGTTCGATGCTACTCGCGCCATCGACGCCGCCGACAGGCATGTACTTGAGCCACCCGTTTCCGACTGTAAATATCAATGTTTCTTAATAAAGGTCATCTATCATTTATGTCATGTGCGACAAGGTGTGTCTTAATTTCTATGGCGTCACATTTCAAAATATAATATACAAAAAAATTCAAAATTGGTGTTTTGTGGGGGTCAAATAGCCAAATATATAACGATGGACAATGTTACAAGATCACCAGGATCCCACAAATGTGACTAACTGTTACAAATAGAAAGGCATGACATTAATGGCTAATCCTTAAATGTTCGCCTGTCGATAATACTATTTAGTCCTTTAATTAGTTTGTATGACGGGCATCAAGCATGACTAATGAATCCTAGAATATAATTCACGTTTACACTTAGATTTTAAATAGTTTTATCCATTATGTAAATGAAATTATTTACTAATGTGTATATTAATTTCTAGCCTTTTAATATATAATATTTTATTATAGCAAATTTTATATTTCATAAATGTTTTAAAATAACATTTTAAGCGTAAACCTAAACCCAATAATGCCAAGACATACCGTCAACGACAAGTCAAGGCGTTGTAAATTATTCAATCCTTGAACGAGATCATACAATTGTTCGGGTGTGATGCGACTCCAACCCGCCATGCTCAGTTCCACTAGGCCAGGACAGTAATCCACCACGCACGCCAACACCCACGAAATGTTACACACTTTCCATTGAGCTGTAAATAATAAATATTCAAATTTGTTATAAATTGTTATAGCTTGAAGCTGTATCCCACTTATATGATAAGAAGATGATAATGGTCCATAGGTCTTGATGGCTCAATCCATCCAGGCTCAGACAGAAAAGCAAATCCCCACGAAATATTACACATTTTGCATTGAACTGAATCTATTAAGTAAACTATTTTTTTGTCAGCTTCACTTTTTCCCAAAAGTAACACTAGAGAACCTATTGTCAAAACATTTGTTCATCTTTCCGACCTAATTCGAAACATTGCCCTTTGAGTGAAAATTACCCTCACGCTATATCACGCACATGACATGGTAGGCAAAGGGAACCTGGGAACCTAGTATTAAGACAGGAACGGAGGTCCCCAATTAGACACCCCGTTCCCCACTTTCCGCCGAATTCTGGAGGCACTGCGTGTATTATTTAAATATTATATTTACATATTATGTAGCAGTATTTTATGCGCTCTGTTGGGACCTAATCCTTCTCTATACAACTTGGTAAGCTATACATTTCCAAATATAGAATTACTAAATGATACTTTATAAGAAAGTATATTTGTGATGTGACAATACATACACATATATATAATATAACTTTTATTACATTTAATAACCATAAACTTTTTGAATATAGTTCAAAAGTAAGTTCTTATTATTAAATACCTACATATGTTTTTGGTATCACACACTAACTATAACACAGAGCACTATAGCAAACATCTTTTTGCAGTTTAGGAACAAGCATTTATTTAAATTTCACGCTAAATTATATTATTACCATAAAAACGTGAGAAAAAGCAAAAATCACGATTTAATGCTTATATAAGAATCCTTACCAATATTTAAACTCTGACATTGCGACAAACGGTTTTCGAGAAGCCAGACCAGTTTGTAGTCAGTTTTACATTTTTCGACAGTGTATTGCGCAAGATCTACATTCTTCCAAAGTTCTGGCCTACAACTGACACTGTGCCACAATTTACACACTCTACTCAATCTGAAAAATATACAATTTATATTATGAAATTATAATAATACGGAGTTTTTGTTCTTTATTTATCTAATTGCTTATTTCGTTAAGGATAACAAGTTAATTTTCTGTATATTTTTTTCACCTTCACACTGTATCCAACATGTAGCAGGGTAGGCAGAGGGATCTCAGTGTTAAACTCCTTGAGTCCTCCTTGAACTCCTCGTCACTGAGTGGAGGAACTTTGCCCCGACACCAGTACAAAGAAATGAAAATATTTAATTTTCTCGAGTGAGAATCGAACCCACAACCTGTCGCGTGTACAGACACATGCTTAAACCACTGCGACACGACTAGCCTCTGTCATCTATTCATATATAAATTTGTCTTATTTTAATTGAGATGACACGCGACGTCGGCTACCGTCACCTGACATATTCCTTGCATGCAGCGATAAATGACGACCGCTCACCCTGTGGGATATATGTATAAGCGTTTATATAGTTTCAGAAAAAACTACATTTCCAGGCAAAACATATAAACTATACGCAAAGATACTCTCATAGCAAGACATTGGCCGTAAATTAAAAAATCAAAACATAAACTAACCTAACAATGGCAGGTAAAGTTCCTTGCTGTACAACATGTTCAAAAATTTTCACTAAAATCTCTTCCGGCATGGAATGCGCCCATGGACTTTGTGGGCCACTACCCTTACTATCTGTTGCGCTACTTCTAGTTCTTTCAGTCTTTTGAGCTTTATCTGAAAATATATCGGTACTCTCTAAAAATCAGATATATAACACCAGATATACAACTTCTTTATTAATGTGTAAAGTAGAAAGGACAGATTTCCTTTTATTTTCACACTGATCCCGCAAGTATATTTAATTTATTTTTTTAATAGACAATGATCTGTCATTAAATGTGAATACACAATAACAAGATGTAAGAAAGAAAAGTGGCAAAGAGAAAGTAATTATCAACTTTATATGAAATAAATAAATAATATAACAATATAAGTTATGTAAACAAACCTTTAGTCCTGGAGTTATTATTATTAGATTTCCTAGCTTTTGGGCGGGGTTGTCGTGGCTTCGTCGCTGCGACGCTCATAGCGGCCGCAGTGTCCCCTCGTGACGGGTCGTACTCTTCACCAGAGCTAGCACTTGGTACAGGTGACGCTGCTCGCTTTTTTTTAGATTTCCTTTGCCCAATATCAGCTATTGACGTTGGTGTAGGAGTTACCTAAAATTAAGTTTAGGGTTCAAATTATGTTACGTTATTTATTATAGCCATAATTGCAATGCTGCAAACTGATTGATTATACAGTTGATGGTTCTAAGTTCAATCCACAATCGAGGAATGTGGACCGACACAGCACAGTTGGGTTATCCCATCTATACTCTATGCTAGGATAGTTTTGTATACAATAAGTGTGCAAAAGTTTACAGAAGCATCATGCATTTTTTAAAACATTATGTTAATAGATACATAAATATAGTGTAACTAAGATCATTGTTTTTAAACAAGTTTTCATACGTATAAAGAGATATATATAACTTAATTGATAATATTACAGGCATAATTAAAATAAATAAAGAATTAAAAATATATCCCCTAACGTTGTATCAGTGTAAAACTAAATTGACTGATTGGTTATTAAGCTTAGATTATGATCAGACAGAGAACCTATTGATCGTATAGCTTGATACCGATGAAGCCATGGATGTGTGTGTGCGTATGTACGCACACACGCACACACACGTCCACACACACATACACACATCCTCACAAGTAAACTCACACACCACACATAAACATCATGCACATTGATCACTCTAATAATGTTTTGTTTATTGTATACCTTTTTATTTTATTTTTTTTTATTAATTATTTTTTAATACTATTATTGCATGCTTTTTTAATTATTATTTTTATCATTTGTTATATTTTAAAGTTTTTTTTTTCTTTTTTTGTAATTGAACTCATTTTGATCATACTAATTTATGAGTGGACGCTTGTGATAGGCGGGCGTTAATAACTGCCACACAGTTTGTAACTAATGCGGTTATTATCGTTATAAATTGTTTTTTTTGTAATTGTGTTTATGAATAAATTATATTATTATTATTATTACAAAAAAAAAAAATATAAGCTTTAATTATTTAAAATATGGGATTACCTGTCTTTTAGGAGCCAGGCACAACTAAAAACATTAAAAGTTATATATGATTTAGATTATTCATTCTTTTTTACATTTGTTTACATTATAAAAAACCAGATATCCAAAAGTTTTTAATAAATGTCTTACAAAAACTGCATTAGTGTATTATTATTTGAAAATATTTATTTATCTTAAGCAACTATATTACTTTTTTTTAATTAATCTACATCTGTTTGATGTTAGTTTATATTTACATAATTTAATTATAAAAAAAATCTTATTTTTCACTTTTATTATGAAACTAGTTACAAAAGCAACATCATCTGTGTGAGAAAGTAAATTGATATAGCTTTTTATTTATGAACTGATTGAAATAAAATAAACACAGAAATATAATAGTGAGAACTGGATTTAAATTGGTTAAGCCATGTCTGAGTTTAGATTGCACAGACAAAATGATAAAAATATATATTTTGGGCCCTATTACTTTGAAAAATGTCCACAATAATAAATTTTGTCATATATCTTTTAAGTACAGACAGAGATCAGATACATTTGTATAATATCTGCTATAGATTTCTATTTCATATTTATTTAGCTTTACAATAAAAAAACTACTTAGATACTGCTTTTTTTTAATAAAATTATGGGAATAAATATGTTTCATTTCTTTACTAAATATGAAGGTAATTCTTGCTAACATAACATTTAATATAAAGTAGTAACTTAGTAAATGTAAGATAAGATAAATGTAATAAAGTAACATACAATTTTTTGAAAATATATTGTATGACATTGATATAATAAAGTATGATTGTAAGATTGTGTATTAAAATAGGAAAATCAGGAAAGCTTAGACCTTAGATAAAAATTGTTCCTATGGCAAGGGACCAGTGGGTCAAAAAAAAATAAAACATAAGTGTATTAAATAATGTATAGTTGTGTAACAGATAAGTATAAATTATTAATAAATCATACTTACAGTTTCCTGAATACTTGTCCTTCTTATCTTAATTTTAATTTTAGTATTTGTGTCCACTATCTGACTTCGATATGTGGCTGCACATTCAGACTTTTTAGATTTCTTTTTGCTACGAGAACTACATAAATCCAACATTGAACGAGGTTTCCCACTACAAGGTATCACTATATGAGTTCTTGATTCCTTTGATTTACTCTTTTTTGATGATAATTGACTAAGTTCATGACTGTAAGGTTTGCCACTTTGTCGAGGCATATTAATTAACGGTAACTTTACACTAGGGGTAAGCAATTCATCATCTGAACTTTCACTTTCTTCTTCTACGTCCTCACCTTCATCCTCCTGACACTCACTACTACTCACTAAGTTCAAGTTCTTACCACCTTTCACCTTTGACACTATACTTTTAGAAGAATGCGTCCTTTTGTGAGAATTACGTGAATGTTTTTTTCTTTTCTTCTCTTTTGGAATACAACCATTAAGGGTAGAATGATCTGTATTACGTCTGGAGTGCTGCTTATGTTTTCTGTGGCGAGGCCGTGTCGGGGACGGCAGCGCTCCGTTGACCACCTGCATCCTCTGATGAGCAATGTCGTCTATGCTTTGCTCAAAATCTGTCTCTAGCTTAACACAAGAAATATTTTCCACATCATCTTGTGCTGCATCAGAATCAGAGTCAGAAGTTGCTTGGGACAAATGAATATCAGGAAAAAGGTCCTTGCGAACCGAGAGCCTCATTGCGGGCTCAGCAGCCTCATAGCCACCGTTTACGGGACTCGAACGGCCCGACATACCGCCCGCTTCCCGCCGCCCTCACGTACCACTTCTACAAACCGCTCACCGTCACCTGTCCGTCGTGAAGTAAACAATCAGTTTGACACATCACATTTTCACTTTTGATGCTGAGACACTCACTGACCATTAAACGATTGTGTGATTACGTCTGATTGTCGATAATTGATATACCGATACGCGTCATATTTTTTAACTCGCACTTCTTGAGACAATTCAAAGCATCTTTTTTTCTTTACGTATTCGCATTTTAGGTCATCCATGTTCATGTAACGATGTGATTGCGAAAAACAAAGTACTAAGCATTTTCGCGAACACTAACACTTTTATCTTCGCGATAGGCAGATTGATTGCGCTAATTCCGACAATATGTACCGAATCTTAATTATTTTTGTCCTCTGCGAGTTGATGAAAACTGTTGACCTTGTTAAAAGCTTATTAGGTTTCAAATTTTAGTCAACAGATGCAGACATTGTCACAAAGGTTGTACTTAGTTGTTCGCCGTTTGTGCACACTACGCTTGAGAAGACGTATATAAATACATTAAGAAAATAATAATGTTGTATATTAACTATGTATAACTTTGTTCAAAAATAAACTCAAACATAAATTAAAATTAAAATATATTTTTGTAAATACTGATTTTGATACTAATTTATAAATTGAAAGTTAAAATAAAGACTCCATAACAAACATAAGATTCTTGTCAAAGAATTGTCAATTTGAGAATAGTCAAAGTTTTGTATTTGGTAACCCCGAAAACAATATTTGGACCAATGGGCATCTTTATATTTTCTTTCGCCAGACGACTGTGATTGGTCGAGTCCATTTAAGAACAACGTAGTAACCTATCAAGAAGCTTTCATATTGAAAAAAAATGAAATTGCACTATACACATATGCTGTCCGTAGCGTACTACAATGACTATTAAAATGTTTCACAAACCGATCATAGATGGCGTTAGTAGTATGATTTACCGAAATTCAATACAGAAATTGGAACGAGAGTATATTTTTGTTGTTTCTCGCTCTCCCTTTCCCAAGAAACGCTAAGATTTATAAATACATTTCTATCGAGTGTTTCAGTATTTGCGCAGAAGGATGTATTTGTGCTATGACAATTATTTATTGCATGTAAATTTATTTGTTTGAGGCTCTGACCTCTTGAATAATATTGAAATGTGTGCTATCTATGACGTGTGTCATATGTACTGTGTGTGATAATGATAACCTACACCGTCGTTTTGTAGCCAGTATATAAACGGGTGAGTCATATTTAAATTTATTTGCTGTATCGATGATCTCATAAAATTGTAGGTATAGTAGGTATGCTATAAAGAATATCATGCCGTGATTAGTACGCTAACACTGTGTTATAATAATTTATTAATAATATAACGCGTAGTTATATTGTGCTAAGCTCTTTCATTATACAAAATAAATATACCCGCACAAAACAATTAGAAGCGGCTTTTCTCTATTAAATTATTTTGTGTTAATTCTCTGATGCTAAGAATGGAGAAAACCTAATAAAAAGATCTTATAAATAGAGTCATAGTAAATGTTATAAGCGAAATACTTGTCATAATATAAAAGTGAGATTTTTTTGTTGTTTTCGGTAAACTGTCAAATCAGTTTAATATTTTAAAATGTTTATACTATAAACAAAACAATTATATATTTTCTGTTTGTAATATACTTGCTACACGCTAAATAATAGCTACAATGAGATAAAAATATTGATCAATGACATCATCGCTTAGTTAGCTACTGCTAACTATTATATACAGTTGTTTTATTCAATTTTATATGTTATAAATATAAGAGGAATTGTTTATTTTAGATATTTAATTTTCACATTTGCTTACTTTGAGCAACACCTTTGCTTAAAGTGAGCAAATGTGATTTTTTTGTATTAAATTTTACTTCTTCGTCTTCAATTATTTTATTGCAAAAATAACAATCTATGCTGGCATATAATAATTTTGAAATATATTATTTGTAATAGCAAGATATTGTCATAATATATGAGTGGGCACATTTTTCTTTTACTAATTACACCCTTTTGTTGTAAAATATATGTAATATATTTGTTAAACTTTTTTTTAAATTGATTTCATTTTCATTTACAATTAGATTATAAATGCTTATAATAAAATAAAAGAATAAAGTCTTAGTTAAACTAATAGTAATAATATAACTTATTTCTTGTTACAGATTGTGCTCCTTTAAAATATTACCTGAAGACTTCAAACAGATGCCATTGAACAGTGTAGGAGGTTACAAATACTGACATTATATTATCAATCAACTTTGTAGATCAGGTATATGACAGTTATAGGAATCTTTAGAATGTAATGTATGTGCGCGTGTGTGTGGTAGTGGAGTGGTGGTGGTGGTGGTGATCAGTCAGTGATGCCCGGGGTAATGCTGAGGCATGGTGGACGCGGCTGCGGAGCGCCGGGCCGCCGCCGCCGAGGGCTGTCAAGCTACCTCCAGTCTCACAAAGTATGTATTATTAATTGTTTGTAATATGTATAATTTAATGTTTGAAATAATTATAATTTAATGACCAGACTGGATAGCTTTCCTTTAAAATTTTAGTATTCCATGCTCGCATTGCTCTATATATTTCAGAACAAAATTTATAAAGTTTCTATACACTAATTTTATGTTATTCACAATTATATTTTGAACAGAAATTTTTGCCAATTTACAACAAAAAATAAAGAATAAAATAATTAACACTAACAAGTGTACACCTGATTAGTAAATAATAAATTGGACATAATTGTGTAATTACCAATTTCATTATGTGATATCATTACAATTAATTTAGATATTAATTTCTTCACATATCTACATTAATATATCTTTATTAGCCATATATTTTTGTAGGTAACCATAGTTAACTCATGTCTCTTAAGGCATTATTTGGGATATTTGGCCCATATTTGTAAATCACTCTCAAATCTCAGATCAATCTTAAGTTACCGTTCTCATTCATAAATACTATATCTATAAATGAAAACGGTATCTCAAGATCAATCTCAGACTTGATAGTGATTTACACATACAAACCTTAGGATATTATAGTCATATTACACTCTGAACCAGCATTCTTGGAAATCTCAGCGTTGAATTAGTATGTAACCACTTAGCGTCCAGGACGTGGGTACGTTCCTCCTCCTCCTCTTCATATCGTGCATTTGATTGTGGCAACATATCTTTCGCCAAGTAATTGTTTGATTACATGTTAACTGAGCCGGGCACGCAATACGAGTACGTTAATGAGAGTACCGATATGAGTTTCGTCACGGCTGTGTTATCAGGGCCGTGGGCGGCTGTGTGCCGTACGTGCACGGCTGTGTTGGTGTGCGTGAATAGTAGCGCTTCCAGGAAACGCGGCCGGATTTCTCGGAACCGATTGAGTGTCGCGCGCGTTTTCAGGCGATGAATGGCCGCGCAAGACGCTTTCGTGTATGCTGAAATTTGCGCTACTATTATCTTATCGATGTGTTTATTATATTATATTTAATTGATTGATGATTGTTAATTTAGATTTTAACATTTGTGTAATCCGAACGTCTTACCTTATTACATTTTTAACCGACTTGTGTAAATCGAGGAGGTTCCCAATTCGAGAGTTTTGTTTTAGATTTGTCATGAACGCCAGTTCTGAGATACAGAACTGGCGTACATGAGAAAATCGTAATTCTTTAATTAGCATAGTTTTTTTTGTTAAAAATTACTATACAATTAATATTATACTCACATATTATGATTTAAAATATGTGTAGAATTATATTTGAACATGTGTAGGAGCATAGCGAATGTAACAGGCGTAAAGAAATAAAGTAGAATATTAAATATTGTATTGAGTGTTACAGGCAGGCATATTTTTTACACGCTTTAATTAGGTCGTACTGTAACTAATCTATATATATAAAAGGACTTGTCCTCACTGACTGAGGTAAGACAGCCGTAACCGCTGTGCGTAGAAACGTGGAATTTGGACAAAAGTTTGCTTTCGTAATCTGGACATCCACTAAGAAGGGATTTTGAAAAATTTTAACCCTAAAGGGGTGAAATAGGGGCTTAAAGT